>CM055734.1:24422021-24424521 GCA_029465975.1 Dallia pectoralis | reverse complement strand
ATACACATACATATACACATACATATACACACATACATATACACACATACATATACACATACATATACACACATACATATACACATACATATACACATACATATACACACATACATATACACACATACATATACACATACATATACACACATACACATACATATACACACATACATATACACATACATATACTCACATACATATACACACATACATATACACATACATATACACATACATATACACACATACATATACACATACATATACACACATACATATACACATACATATACACATACATATACACACATACATATACACACATACATATACACATACATATACACACATACACATACATATACACACATACATATACACATACATATACACACATACACATACATATACACACATACATACACACGTACATATACACACATACATACACACATACATATACACACATACATATACACACATACACATACACACATACACATACACATACACATACATATACACATACATATACACATACATATACACATACATATACACATACACATACATATACACATACATATACACACATACATATACACATACATATACACACATACATATACACACATACATATACACACATACACATACATATACACATACACATACATATACACATACATATACACACATACATATACACACATACATATACACACATACATATATACACATACATATACACACATACATATACAACATACATATACACACATACATATACACACATACATATACACACATACATATACACACATACATATACACACATACATATACACACATACATATACACACATACATATACACACATACATATACACACATACATATACACACATACATATACACACATACATATACACACATTCATATACACATACATATACACACATACATATACACACATACACATACATATACACATACATATACACACATACATATACACACATACACATACATATACACACATACATACACACATACATATACACACACACACATACATATACACACATACATACACACATACATATACACACATACATATACACATACATATACACACATACATATACACATACATATACACATACACATACATATACACACATACATATACACACATACAAATACACACATACATATACACACATACATATACACAAACATATACACAACATATACATATACACATACATATACACATACATATACACATACATATACACACATACATATACACACATACATATACACACATACATATACACACATACATATACACATACATATACACACATACATATACACACATACATATACACATACATACACACATACATATACACATACATATACACACATACATATACACATACATATACACACATACATATACACATACATACACACATACATATACACATACATATACACACATACATATACACACATACATATACACATACATATACACATACACATACATATACACACATACATACACACATACATATACACATACATATACACACATACATATACACATACATATACACATACATATACACACATACATATACACACATACATATACACACATACATATACACATACATACACACATACATACACACATACATATACACACATACATATACACATACATATACACACATACATACACACATACATATACACATACATATACACACATACATATACACATACATATACACATACATATACACACATACATATACACATACATATACATATACACACATACATATACACATACATATACACACATACATATACACACATACATATACACATACATATACACACATACATATACACATACATATACACAAATACATATACACATACATATACACATACATATACACACATACATATACACACATACATATACACACATACATATACACACATACATATACACACATACATATACACACATACATATACACACATACATACACACACATACATATACACATACATATACACACATACATATACACACATACATATACACATACATATACACACATACATATACACACATACATATACACATACATACACACATACATATACACACATACATATACACACATACATATACACATACATACACACATACATATACACACATACATATACACACATACATACACACATACATATACACATACATATACACACATACATATACACACATACATATACACATACATATACACATACACATACATATACACACATACATACACACATACATATACACATACATATACACACATACATATACACATACATATACACATACATATACACACATACATATACACACATACATATACACATACATATACACATACACATACATATACAC
>CM055734.1:24339521-24417021 GCA_029465975.1 Dallia pectoralis | reverse complement strand
CTTTGGGGCTGTTTTTCTTGAGCTGGAACTAGGGCCTTTGTCAGGGTGGAGGGAATTGACAGTTCCAAATACCAGACAATTTTGGTACAAAATCTTCAGGCTTCTGTCAGAAAGGTAAAGATGAAGAGGAAGTTCCTCTTCAGCAGGACAAGGATCCTAAGTACACATCCAAATCCATAAAAGCATAGCTTTACCTGGTTATGATACCAATGTGTTGTTACACATTCCTCCTGTAACCATCATTAACACAGCAGGGTGTGATGCACTGTGTGTTGTGACACATTCCTCCTGTTACCATCATTAACACAGCAGGTTGTGATGCTCTGTGTGTTGTGACACATTCCTCCTGTTACCATCATTAACTCAGTAGGGTGTGATGCACTGTGTGTTGTGACACATTCCTCCAGTTACCATCATTAACACAGCAGGGTGTGATGCTCTGTGTGTTGTGACACATTCCTCCTGTTACCATCATTAACGCAGCAGGGTGTGATGCACTGTGTGTTGTGACACATTCCTCCTGTAACCATCGTTAACACAGCAGGGTGTGATGCACTGTGTATTGTGACACATTCCTGCTATAACCATCATTAACACAGCAGGGTGTGATGCACTGTGTGTTGTGACACATTCCTCCCGTAACCATCATTAACACAGCAGGGTGTGATGCACTGTGTATTGTGACACATTCCTCCTGTTACCATCATTAACACAGCAGGGTGTGATGCACTGTGTGTTGTGACACATTCCTGCCATAACCATCATTAACACAGCAAGGTGGGATGCACATTAACGGCCATACTTCGGCCAGACTTCAGCCTCCTTTTAACCATCCTGCTCTGTTTTTCATTATTCCATCTGTCTTGTCTTGTCAACCTACACACCTGGTTTTCATCCCATCATTATTATAGCCTCTATATTCCCTCTGTATCCCTTAGCGTTATGGTTATATGTTGTGTGTTTGTTAAGAGACCGCTCATTTAAAGTGTTTATTTTCTTAATGTGCAGTATTTTATATAGCCAAAGTTAGGATATACACAAAGCTTCTGTCTAACCTTCGGGCTATCGGCGTTGTTCGTCAGTATTCAGAAATAAAGAAGGGATCAGCATTCATCACTTTGTCTTATACCGTGACACATATTTATTTATCGTGATTTATACCTCCTCCTGATGTGTTGACAGCTTACTCTGTAAACTGCTAAGATCGCAGACAGAACATTTGCCGTACCTAGATGGTGATTCTCCCAGAGAGGTTTTTAATGTTTCAGCTCTAAAGGGTTGTGAAGGTCTGCTGCGACATTGTTTTTGATGTTGGTGTCTCCTTAAGTCCACAATAAGCTTCATCATTGTTTTGATGTTGGTGTCTCCTTAAGTCCACAATAAGCTTCATCATTGTTTTGATGTTGGTGTCTCCTTAAGTCCACAATAAGCTTCATCGTTGTTTTGATGTTGGTGTCTCCTTAAGTCCACAATAAGCTTCATCATTGTTTTGATGTTGGTGTCTCCTTAAGTCCACAATAAGCTTCATCATTGTTTTGATGTTGGTGTCTCCTTAAGTCCACAATAAGCTTCATCGTTGTTTTGATGTTGGTGTCTCCTTAAGTCCACAATAAGCTTCATCGTTGTTTGGATGTTGGTGTCTCCTTAAGTCCACAATAAGCTTCATCAGTGTTTTTGCACATTGCGCTATAAGGGAATGAATGTTTACTTGCCACCTTTCTGCCAAGTCTCCAATTTCCATTTCCACTCTCCATGTGAGTGTTCAAGCCAAACACTCTTGTGTTGTCAGCGTTATTTGTAAAACTGGACTTTATCAGGGGGCTAAAAATCAATGTGGAATGAACGTGTGTATTGTAAATTAAAACATGTAAAACATCTGGTTAGTGTACAAGTTGGTTGAGTTGGTGACCTGTGTCCTGTGAATATGTGTGTGCTCGCTCTTCACTCGTGCCTTGCTCTCTTCTTGCCTTGCTCTCTTCTTGCCTTGCTCTCTTCTTGCCTAGCTCTCTTCTTGCCTTGCTCTCTTCTTGCCTTGCTCTCTTCTTGCCTTGCTCTCTTCTTGCCTTGCTCTCTTCTTGCCTTGCTCTCTTCTTGCCTTGCTCTCTTCTTGCCTTGCTCTCTTCTTGCCTTGCTCTCTTCTTGCCTTGCTCTCTTCTTGCCTTGCTCTCTTCTTGCCTTGCTCTCTTCTTGCCTTGCTCTCTTCTTGCCTTGCTCTCTTCTTGCCTTGCTCTCTTCTTGCCTTGCTCTCTTCTTGCCTTGCTCTCTTCTTGCCTTGCTCTGACAGCGGTAAGTGTAGCCAGCTCCACTGTCCTAACCCTGCAGCTCCTTAGACATTAATCCATTGTGATGACAATCGACCTTGCTGTTAGATTTGTGTGTGTGTGTGTGTCTAGGAGTTTCGCCCCCAAGCTCATAACCACCCAGGTATCACCAGTCTGTTCAATGACGATCTCTTCTCCTTGGTTGTCAAAACAGTGACCATGGGGAGGCCTGGAGACCATTTGCAGAGTGGCTCTGTGTGGGCACTGACTGAATGTTCCTTTAGGGGCGGCCAAAGCTAGGAGTATCATCCTCCTGTCTGGGGCTCTCTAACCTTGGCTGGAAGTGAGCTGCACAGCCCTCCCCGGAGCATGAAAGGTGGGGGGGGGGCCTTTGTCTCTGCTCCCCAGCTGAGGAGCCCCAGCCTTGGGGTTACCAGGCTCCCTCTGGAGAGAGAAGCAGACAGACACAAGGGGCCATCTGGTGCCCAGTGAAACACACACACAAAATCACACACCCACTAGTGGCCCTCCAGCCGACCTGCCTGTCACTCCAGCTGTGTGTCCCTGCTTCCCTAACCTCCTCTGTGGGAGTGAACCAGAGGCCTGAAGAGGCCAGATTGAAATAAAGTATCCGAGAGGGGGAGATGGGATGTGACCGAGATGGGGTTAACAGAAGTACACACGGCCATGTTCACCTTGACTGTGTTTTACTGACCCCTGGGGTTGACTTCAGGACTTCTGGGCTGATATGAGATGATCGGGAGAGCATCCGAGTATTGAAGTGAGAACAAAATGTTTTGTATGTATGCTGTTGATCTTGGAATGCCTGAAGATCTGCCCGTAGCCACATAGGTAGTTGAGCCACCTGCCGGACCTTCTGATCCATTTCAATGTACTAGTATATACACACACTGATGAATCAGAACATTACCACTATCATTAAGGGAGCAAGATCTGGGTAGATCTGACAGTAAGGTACATTCAGTTCAGGGTGCATGGCACCCTGCTGTGTTAATGATGGTTACTGGAGGAATGTGTCACAACACACAGTGCATCTCACCTGCTGTGTTAATGATGGTGACAGGAGGAATGTGTCACAGTACATCACACTTTGCTTTGTTAATGATGGTTACAGGAGGAATGTGTCACAGTACATCACACCCTGCTGTGTTAATTATGGTTACAGTAGGAATGTGTCACAACACACAGTGCATCTCACCCTGCTGTGTTAATGATGGTGACAGGAGGAATGTGTCACAGTACATCACACCCTGCTGTGTTAATGATGGTTACAGGAGAAATGTGTCACAATACACAGTGCATGGCACCCTGCTGTGTTAATGATGGTAACAGGAGGAATGTGTCACAGTACATCACACCCTGCTGTTTTAATGATGGTTACAGTAGGAATGTGTCACAGTACACAGTGCTTCACACCCTGCTGTGTTAATGATGGTAACAGGAGGAATGTGTCACAACACACGGTGCATGGCACCCTGCTGTGTAAATGATGGTAACAGGAGGAATGTGTCACAATCCTCTTAAAGACATAAAAGTATTTTGTGAGTCTGAAACCCTTCTTGATAAGGCCTATACAGAGCCTGTAGAATATCCTCATTGTTTGTCACATTGCATCTTGGAAGTAAAGTCAATTAAATGAAACTTTTTCCAGCTGTATTTATACATTATACCCCTGAACATCAAAATAAAAATGACATTAAGACATTCTGAACACTTATTAAAATGTAATTAGCGAAAAACACCTGGTTTGGATAAGTGATCAGCCCCTATAGAGTAACCATAGTAACCATTGTAAACTCGTTCAGTTACAACCAGTTGAATAAGTGATCAGCCCCTATAGAGTAACCATAGTAACTATTATAAACTCGTTCAGTTACAACCAGTCACTTCCCAGATCACACATCATGCTAATTGCCCCCCACCTGACATCAATTGTAGTGTTGTTGATTAGTTCATAAGTAATCTGTCAGTTCCATGATGATTCCTTTACTGGTGATGCATGACAACACAGGGAATACACCACGGTTGGTAAGGTGCTTTCAATAGGACTCTGGGTCAACACAGGGAATACACCACGGTTGGTAAGGTGCTTTCAATAGGACTCTGGGTCAACACAGGGAATACACCACGGTTGATAAGGTGCTTTCAATAGGACTCTGGGTCAACACAGGGAATACACCACGGTTGGTAAGGTGCTTTCAATAGGACTCTGGGTCAACACAGGGAATACACCACGGTTGGTAAGGTGCTTTCAATAGGACTCTGGGTCAACACAGGGAATACACCACGGTTGGTAAGGTGCTTTCAATAGGACTCTGGGTCAACACAGGGAATACACCACGGTTGGTAAGGTGCTTTCAATAGGACTCTGGGTCAACACAGGAATACACCACGGTTGGTAAGGTGCTTTCAATAGGACTCTGGGTCAACACAGGGAATACACCACGGTTGGTAAGGTGCTTTCAATAGGACTCTGGGTCAACACAGGGAATACACCACGGTTGGTAAGGTGCTTTCAATAGGACTCTGGGTCAACACAGGGAATACACCACGGTTGGTAAGGTGCTTTCAATAGGACTCTGGGTCAACACAGGGAATACACCACGGTTGGTAAGGTGCTTTCAATAGGACTCTGGGTCAACACAGGGAATACACCACGGTTGGTAAGGTGCTTTCAATAGGACTCTGGGACAAAGTTGTGGAAAAGGCAAATGTTGGGATAAGGAAACTCCCTCTGGGTTCCGTTCAGACCGTTGTTGAGAAGTGGAAAGCGTGTGGCACCACCAAAACCTAGCATAGATCGGGCCGTCACTCCAAACTGGATGATTCCAAACTAGATGAGCCAGAAGGATATTGATCATGGAAGCTACCAAGAGGTCAATGGCTACTTTGAAGTCCTTATGGCTGAGATTGTTCGGTCTGTGAATGTGACAACAACCTCACAAGCCTTTAATGACCAGGAGGCAAGCCTCTTATAAAAAACAGCCATGGAGTCTTGTTTGCACCTTGTGAAAAAATACAATGTCATGTAGCAACAACTCTGAAGGTCAGATGAGACCAAGGTTTAACTTTTTGGTCTGAAATGCAAGTGTTATGATTTGCGAAAACCAAACCCGGCACACTAGCCAAAACACGCCATACCTACTGTGAAGCATGGTGGTGGCAACATTATGTTGTGGGGGTGTTTCTCTTCAGCAGGGACTGGGCAACTGGTCGAGTCTGAGCCCTGATCTTAATCCAATTGAAAATATGTGAATGGATGTGTGGACAGCAGTCAATCACCGCTCACCATGAAATTTGACTGATCTCGAACAATTCTGCAAGGAAGAATGGCCAAATATTCCCCAATCTAGGAGTGCCAATCTAACTACGGACTGATGGCTGTAATCAAGGCAAAAGGTAGCTCATGGGACTGATCACTTTTGCAACTCTGTTATCCTAGTTTTCATTTATATTTACGTTTAAAAACTGTTGCCTTTTTATGTTACTTCAGTGTTCTAAGTTGGAATGTCTAAATGAAGCTGGAACCAAAATATGTATTTTATTGGGTTTTGCTTTCAGGCTGTAAGAGAAAAAAGTGACTATTTAAGAAGGGTATGATGATATTCTATAGTGAGTGAACCCACTGGTCTGATGTTGCAAATGTCAGGGACCTAGTGAGTGTACCCACTGGTCTGATGTTGCAAATGTCAGGGACCTAGTGAGTGAATCCACTGGTCTGATGTTGCAAATGCCATGGATCTAGTGAGTGTACCCACTGGTCTGATGTTGCAAATGTCAGGGACCTAGTGAGTGAACCCACTGGTCTGTTGCAAATGCCATGGACCTAGTGAGTGAACCCACTGGTCTGATGTTACAAATGCCATAGACCTAGTGAGTGAACCCACTGGTCTGGTGTTGCAAATGCCATGGATCTAGTGAGTGAACCCACTGGTCTGATGTTGCAAATGCCATGGATCTAGTGAGTGAACCCACTGGTCTGATGTTGCAAATGCCATGGACCTAGTGAGTGAACCCACTGGTCTGATGTTGCAAATGCCATGGACCTAGTGAGTGAACCCACTGGTCTGATGTTGCAAATGCCATGGACCTAGTGAGTGAACCCACTGGTCTGAAGTTACAAATACCATGGATCTATGAGTGAAGCCACTGCTCTGATGTTGCAAATGCAATGGACCTGTTCGGTTTTTTATAGGTCCATTGGGATCTATAAAGAATAGAAGATACACTATCAAAAACAGGACAACCAAGAGATTAGTGAGGTTAAATATTATGCAAATGAGACACAGCAGAGAAGAAAACGGAGGGAAATGCAGCGAAACTATAGCGTCAAGTGTAGTATGATGTGAGTCTGGAAAAGTGCGTGTGTGTGAGGTGTGCGTGTGTGGTGTGTGTGAGGTCAGGTCATGCAGATGGTGTGAAGTTGCAGCACAGACGGTTTCCTCAATTTGACTGCTTTTTTATTATGCAAATCACCCCTTTACAAGAGACACACACACACTTGGCTCACTTGTGGGTGTGTGATTGTGTCTCTTGTGTGTTAATGCAATAAAATATTAAGTATACGTGAATTTTGTAGTCATGTTGAGTGGAATTTTGTAGCTTTTTAAGGGAAACTATTTAGAGTTTGTTCAGACAAAAGGTTTGTATTTGCCATTTAAATCATTTAGCAAATGTCTTTCAGAAGTAGTTTCACTCATTAACGTTAGTAGTTGGCTGCCAAAGTAGGAAGTGTTTTCACTAGAAGACAGTTGAAGGTACTGGAATTATCACTTTACTGATGCACACATTTCAGGTGTTTTATCGGTGTCGTTTCCCTTCTGCAAGAAATTAAATTTGAACATGAATGACATTCCGCTTCCTCCTCATCTTTGGCTTTAATAAAATGTAGCCCAGTTTTTGACTGCTTAGCACCAAGCAGCAGAAGAGAAACATTGCGAATGACAACTTGAGTCAAGTTTATTTTTATTTTAAGGTGGTTTTAAGCTGGCATTTCAATTACATTCAATATCTATTAGACAGTCAGACTAGACCAGTGTTTTTGCACTAGTGATTTGATTTATATGAAGTTAATGCTGTCTCTCGAGTCATAACGTCATATTACACGACCCAGTGGCATCGATGAACTCGGATCTTAATGATTTTGGGGTTTTGATAAATATGGAACGGGTTCCTTAATAGATATTATTAATTATTTCTCTTTTTGGATTTTCTTGCTGTATTCCTCATGCTCCCTTCTAATCTTTGTTGTAGAGGTTGGGGGGATCTGCGAAGAGACCATAGCTTGTGATTGGTGGAGTTTTGGGGCCATCTTGTTTGAGCTGCTCACAGGCAAGGTAAGAGTACAAATTGCATCAATGTGCTTTTGTGTGTGTTTGATGGGTGATTGTGTGTTTGTCAGGCCAGTGAAGACATCTGTGTTGCAGTATATTCTGGCTCCAGCTGGCTCTTGTTCTGCCAGGGGGTCGTTCTCTCTCAGGTTGGTGTGTGTTTGTCGGGAAGTTGTTCTGAGGTGTCTGGTTGTAGGTGCTTGTTGGCTCGTCCTCTCTCCCTGGCCATGTAGTTGTGCCATTGTGTGTTTGTGTGTGTGTGTGTGTGTGTGTGTACGTCCTCTCTTCCTGGCCGTCTAGTTGTGCCATGGTGTGAGTGTATGAGTGTGTGTGTGTGTGTTGGTGTGTGTGTGTGTGTGTGTGTGTAGATAGATTTGGAGATGCCTGTGTGTAGGTACGTCTTGGCTCCCGCCTCTCCCCTGGTTCTCGACCGATGCCAGGGGCAGTAGTGTGACTTTCTCCCCCCAGCCTGAGCTCCATCTGCTGGAGTCGGGGGTCACCTCTCCGTGGGCCCTCTCCTGGCTCTGTCTCCCTGGATCAGGGTGTGGATGGAGGGGAGAACCTGCTCTCAGGACTCCTCAGGGTTGGGCTAACTGACCTTCAATCAGCATAGATGGGAGGTTTGGTTGGTGTCTTGGTGAAAGTGTACCGTGCTTCTACTGGGGTCAACACAAGAAGGAAGGTTGAAGTGGACATCTTTGATTATTGAACAGGGCTGTCTTCTAGAGCACACACACACACACACTGACACACACACACACACACACACACTCTAACGCACGCACACACACACACACACACACACACACACTCTAACGCACGCACACACACACACACACACTCTAACGCACGCACGCACACACACACACACACACCCCCAACGCACGCACACACACACACACACACCCTCCAACACACGCACGCGCACACACACACACACACTCTCTAACGCACGCACACACACACACACACACACACCCTCCAACACACGCACGCGCACACACACACACACCCTCTAACACACACACACACACACTCTAACGCACGCACACACACACACACCCTCCAACACACGCACGCGCACACACACACACACCCTCTAACACACGCACGCCCACACACACGCACACACACACACACTCTAACGCACGCACACACACACACACACCCTCCAACACACGCACGCGCACACACACACACACCCTCACACACACACACACACACACTCTAACGCACGCACACACACACACACCCTCAAACACACGCACGCACACACACACACACACCCTCTAACACACGCACGCGCACACACACGCACACACACACACACTCTAACGCACGCACACACACACACACACCCTCCAACACACGCACGCGCACACACACACACACCCTCTAACACACGCACGCGCACACACACGCACACGCACGCGCACACACACATACACACACCCTCTAACACACGCACACATACACACACACACACAGACACACACCACACACACACACACACACACTTCTGACCAGGGCATAACACTCAAACTTTTAATTGTCCCTACAGATGGCCTGTGGGCATGGTTTCGTCTGAACTGTCTTTTACATTTGTTTTATCATTGTGAATGACTGGATGAACTTCATCAACCCGCACATGTCTTTTGATGATCTAGTTGATAGTTTAAAACACTACACACGTGCACACACACACACACACACACACTCACACACACACACCCAGACAGACGAGCAGAAACACACACAGACTCACTTGATCTTTGCAGGATAAGATCTTCCCCCGGGCGATCTTGAATGATGCCAGGATCTGGGCCATATCTCCTGCAGCACGTGTTGGAAACCGATCTAACTGATTAACCAGTAGGGTTTTCCCTGCTAATCACACACACAAACACATACAGTTATGTCATCGTCTGGCGCATGTTGTCTGTTACAACATTTGCGTTGAATTGGGTTATTTAAGACAAATCTCAGGGGTTTGTTGTAACAGTTATTGTGGCTGGCTACACAACCACCCACACACACACCCACACACAACCACACACGCACAACCACACACACACACAACCACACACGAGCACAACCACACACGCACACACGCACACACACACACACACACAACCACACACACACACAACCACACACACACACACACACAACCACACAAACACACAACCACACACACACACAACCACAATCAGACACAACCACACACACACAACCACACACGCACAACCACACACGCACAACCACACACATGCACAACCACACACACGCAAAAACACACACACGCAAAACCACACACACACACAACCACACACACACACACAACCACACACACACACAGAACCACACACACACACACACACACACACAACCACAATCAGACACAACCACACACCCACACACACACACATACACACACACACACAACCACACACGCACAACCACACACACGCACAACCACACACACGCAAAAACACACACACGCAAAACCACACGCAAAACCACACACACAGCCACACATACAACCACACACACACACACAACCACACACACACACACAACCACAATCAGACACAACCACACACCCACACACACATACACACACACACCACCACACACGCACAACCACACACGCACAACCACACACACGCAAAAACACACACAAACGCAAAACCACACACACACACAACCACACACACACAACCACAATCAGACACAACCACACACACACAACCACACGCACAACCACACACACACACACACACACAACCACACACAACCACACACACACAACCACACACACACACAACCACAATCAGACACAAACACACACACACACACAACCACACACAACCACACACACAACCACACACGCACAACCGCACACACACACACTTATATTACCACCTGCCAGCCTGACTGTCTTTGCATAAATGCTGTGCTCCCATTGTTAGTTGTGCTGTATTGACTTCAACAAAATAACTGTGAGTGAGTTTCTCCTCCCAAATACCACCCAGTTATTCCACTAACCTCTACCCCGTGTGTAAAACATAATTCCATTAGATCACAAGGAAGAGCAACAGTCCAGGGAAATCACTCTGATGTTATCATCTGATCTGTATTATTTCAGGTGTTTTCTCAGTGTTGTATTTCATTTAACCTGTGAGGGTTTTTCAGAGGGATGTCTGTTGCCTCTGTGGCTTCATGCAGACTTGTTACTCTCTGTTGATTTAAATCCACATTGCTCCTGTTCTAGCGTCAATATCAGAATCACCTTCATTCACGAAGCTTTAGAGATCAGTAATATCTGACTAACTGCGCTGCTAGTGGTAGACACATTGTTGTCAAACATCACACTAAATGAACTTACAGTTTGAACATACATTTCTATAGAGTACTACATTCTAGGTTCAGCAGTAGACAGTAGTAGCTTTTGTATTGTTTTTTCCAACAAGGTTCTTACATTTCTTTGCAACTCTTTGGAGCCTTTATGTTAGTGACTCTGGTGAGTTTCGTGGGAGCTGTAATTGTTTTTTATTGAGGATAAAAATGCTTTAAGTGAAGCTCAATGAGGACAACAAGTACTTCAGGAGCTGACCAACACAAATGTGTTCAGTGACCTGCGTAGTGCATTCAGTGGTGTGCTTAGTGTGTTCAGTGGTGTGCTTAGTGTGTTCAGTGACGTGCTTAGTGTGTTCAGTGACCTGCTTAGTGTGTTCAGTGACGTGCTTAGTGTGTTTAGTTGTGTGCTTAGTGTGTTCAGTGGTGTGCTTAGTGTGTTCAGTGACGTGCTTAGTGCGTTCAGTGGTGTGCTTAGTGTGTTCAGTGGTGTGCTTAGTGTGTTCAGTGGTGTGCTTAGTGCGTTCAGTGACCTGCTTAGTGTGTTCAGTGGTGTTAGTGTGTTCAGTGACCTGCTTAGTGTGTTCAGTGGTGTGCTTAGTGTGTTCAGTGACCTGCTTAGTGTGTTCAGTGGTGTGCTTAGTGTGTTCAGTGGTGTGCTTAGTGTGTTCAGTGACGTGCTTAGTGTGTTCAGTGGTGTTAGTGTGTTCAGTGACCTGCTTAGTGTGTTCAGTGGTGTGCTTAGTGTGTTCAGTGACGTGCTTAGTGTGTTCAGTGGTGTTAGTGTGTTCAGTGACCTGCTTAGTGTGTTCAGTGGTGTGCTTAGTGTGTTCAGTGGTGTTAGTGTGTTCAGTGACGTGCTTAGTGTGTTCAGTGGTGTGCTTAGTGTGTTCAGTGGTGTGCTTAGTGTGTTCAGTGACCTGCTTAGTGCGTTCAGTGACGTGCTTAGTGTGTTCAGTGGTGTGCTTAGTGTGTTCAGTGGTGTGCTTAGTGTGTTCAGTGACGTGCTTAGTGTGTTCAGTGACGTGCTTAGTGTGTTCAGTGGTGTGCTTAGTGTGTTCAGTGGTGTGCTTAGTGCGTTCAGTGGTGTGCTTAGTGTGTTCAGTGACCTGCTTAGTGTGTTCAGTGACCTGCTTAGTGTGTTCATTGACCTGCTTAGTGCGTTCATTGGTGTGCTTAGTGTGTTCAGTGGTGTGCTTAGTGTGTTCAGTGACCTGCTTAATGTGTTCAGTGACCTGCGTAGTGTGTTCAGTGACCTGCTTAGTGTGTTCAGTGACGTGCTTAGTGTGTTCAGTGGTGTGCTTAGTGTGTTCAGTGGTGTGCTTAGTGTGTTCAGTGGTGTGCTTAGTGCGTTCAGTGACGTGCTTAGTGTGTTCAGTGGTGTGTGCTTAGTGTGTTCAGTGGTGTGCTTAGTGTGTTCAGTGGTGTGCTTAGTGCGTTCAGTGACGTGCTTAGTGTGTTCAGTGGTGTGCTTAGTGTGTTCAGTGGTGTGCTTAGTGCGTTCAGTGGTGTGCTTAGTGTGTTCAGTGACCTGCTTAGTGTGTTCAGTGACCTGCTTAGTGTGTTCAGTGGTGTGCTTAGTGCGTTCAGTGGTGTGCTTAGTGCATTCAGTGGTGTGCTTAGTGCATTCAGTGGTGTGCTTAGTGCGTTCAGTGACCTGCTTAGTGTGTTCAGTGACGTGCTTAGTGCGTTCAGTGACCTGCTTAGTGCGTTCAGTGACCTGCTTTGTGTGTTCAGTGACGTGCTTAGTGCGTTCAGTGACGTGCTTAGTGTGTTCAGTGACCTGCTTAGTGTGTTCAGTGACGTGCTTAGTGCGTTCAGTGACGTGCTCAGTGCGTTCAGTGACCTGCTTAGTGCGTTCAGTGACCTGCTTTGTGTGTTCAGTATACTGCACCACCAGGTTGTCCAATATACTGCACCACCAGGTTGTCCAATATACTGCACCACCAGGTTGTCCAATATACTGCACCACCAGGTTGTCCAATATACTGCACCACCAGGTTGTCCAATATACTGCACCACCAGGTTGTCCAATATACTGCACCAACAGGTTGTCCAATATACTGCACCAACAGGTTGTCCAATATACTGCACCACCAGGTTGTCCAATATACTGCACCACCAGGTTGTCCAATATACTGCACCACCAGGTTGTCCAATATACTGCACCAACAGGTTGTCCAATATACTGCACCACCAGGTTGTCCAATATACTGCACCACCAGGTTGTCCAATATACTGCACCACCAGGTTGTCCAATATACTGCACCAACAGGTTGTCCAATATACTGCACCACCAGGTTGTCCAATATACTGCACCACCAGGTTGTCCAATATACTGCACCACCAGGTTGTCCAATATACTGCACCACCAGGTTGTCCAATATACTGCACCACCAGGTTGTCCAATATACTGCACCACCAGGTTGTCCAATATACTGCACCACCAGGTTGTCCAATATACTGCACCACCAGGTTGTCCAATATACTGCACCACCAGGTTGTCCAATATACTGCACCACCAGGTTGTCCAATATACTGCACCACCAGGTTGTCCAATATACTGCACCACCAGGTTGTCCAATATACTGCACCACCAGGTTGTCCAATATACTGCACCACCAGGTTGTCCAATATACTGCACCACCAGGTTGTCCAATATACTGCACCACCAGGTTGTCCAATATACTGCACCACCAGGTTGTCCAATATACTGCACCACCAGGTTGTCCAATATACTGCACCACCAGGTTGTCCAATATACTGCACCACCAGGTTGTCCAATATACTGCACCACCAGGTTGTCCAATATACTGCACCAACAGGTTGTCCAATATACTGCACCACCAGGTTGTCCAATATACTGCACCAACAGGTTGTCCAATATACTGCACCACCAGGTTGTCCAATATACTGCACCACCAGGTTGTCCAATATACTGCACCACCAGGTTGTCCAATATACTGCACCACCAGGTTGTCCAATATACTGCACCACCAGGTTGTCCAATATACTGCACCACCAGGTTGTCCAATATACTGCACCACCAGGTTGTCCAATATACTGCACCACCAGGTTGTCCAATATACTGCACCACCAGGTTGTCCAATATACTGCACCACCAGGTTGTCCAGCTGCGGCTGGGAGATGACAACGGAGCCGCTACTGTAGGCAGTTATCGGGATCTGGGTTGATTGGGTCGAGGATCTGTTTTTGTCGTTGATTGTACTTTAATTCAATATGCCGTTTCAGGTTGCTTTGGATGATATTGATGTGCGGATTTTATTTTTAAAACGCCTCCTTGCTCCTTTGTCGCTCATAGATACTTTTGGTTTTTATTTTAATGATGATGCCGCGGTGCGACACTAGTGGCTGATGTTGCCAGATTGGGTGTTTTTTCCGATACATATTAATATCTGTTGTAGCGGGTTTGCGCAATAAGGGACTATAGAAATCTGGCATCATATTAAACGAGGGTAAACTAATAGAACGTGCCGTTCAAAGACACCAGAATGAACGAGTTCACAGGAACGTTCATCAGCCAGTAAAGCAGGACGTTCAGTTCACGTTCGCCCAAAATATGAACGCGTTCATGAACTATAGTTCAATGAACGCGTTCAGGCACAACACTGGCGCTTAGTGTGTTCAGTGACCTGCTTAGTGTGTTCAGTGACCTGCTTAGTGTGTTCATTGACCTGCTTAGTGTGTTCAGTGACGAGCTTAGTGTGTTCAGTGATGGGCTTAGTGTGTTCAGTGATGTACTTAGTGCGTTCAGTGACGTGCTTAGTGTGTTCAGTGGTGTTAGTGTGTTCAGTGACCTGCTTAGTGTGTTCAGTGACCTGCTTAGTGTGTTCAGTGACGTGCTTAGTGTGTTCATTGACCTGCTTAGTGTGTTCAGTGACGTGCTTAGTGTGTTCAGTGACGTGCTTAGTGTGTTCAGTGACGTGCTTAGTGCGTTCAGTGACCTGCTTAGTGCGTTCAGTGACCTGCTTAGTGTGTTCAGTGACGTGCTTAGTGTGTTCAGTGGTGTGCTTAGTGTGTTCAGTGACCTGCTTAGTGTGTTCAGTGACCTGCTTAGTGTGTTCAGTGGTGTGCTTAGTGTGTTCAGTGGTGTGCTTAGTGTGTTCAGTGACCTGCTTAGTGTGTTCAGTGACCTGCTTAGTGTGTTCAGTGACGTGCTTAGTGTGTTCAGTGGTGTGCTTAGTGCGTTCAGTGACCTGCTTAGTGCGTTCAGTGACCTGCTTAGTGTGTTCAGTGACCTGCTTAGTGTGTTCAGTGGTGTGCTTAGTGTGTTCAGTGACCTGCTTAGTGTGTTTAGTGGGGTGCTTAGTGTGTTCAGTGACCTGCTTAGTGTGTTCAGTGGTGTGCTTAGTGTGTTCAGTGGTGTGCTTAGTGTGTTTAGTGGTGTGCTTAGTGTGTTCAGTGACGAGCTTAGTGTGTTCAGTGATAGGTTTAGTGTGTTCAGTGATGTACTTAGTGCGTTCAGTGACCTGCTTAGTGTGTTCAGTGGTGTTAGTGTGTTCAGTGACCTGCTTAGTGTGTTCAGTGACGTGCTTAGTGTGTTCATTGACCTGCTTAGTGTGTTCAGTGACGTGCTTAGTGTGTTCAGTGACGTGCTTAGTGTGTTCAGTGACGTGCTTAGTGCGTTCAGTGACCTGCTTAGTGCGTTCAGTGACCTGCTTAGTGTGTTCAGTGACGTGCTTAGTGCGTTCAGTGACCTGCTTAGTGTGTTCAGTGACGTGCTTAGTGTGTTCAGTGATGTGCTTAGTGCGTTCAGTGACCTGCTTAGTGTGTTCAGTGACGTGCTTAGTGTGTTCAGTGATGTGCTTAGTGTGTTCAGTGACCTGCTTAGTGTGTTCAGTGGTGTGCTTAGTGTGTTCAGTGACCTGCTTAGTGTGTTCAGTGACCTGCTTAGTGTGTTCAGTGGTGTGCTTAGTGTGTTCAGTGGTGTGCTTAGTGTGTTCAGTGACCTGCTTAGTGTGTTCAGTGACCTGCTTAGTGTGTTCAGTGACGTGCTTAGTGTGTTCAGTGGTGTGCTTAGTGTGTTTAGTTGTGTGCTTAGTGTGTTTAGTGGGGTGCTTAGTGTGTTCAGTGACCTGCTTAGTGTGTTCAGTGGTGTGCTTAGTGTGTTTAGTGGTGTGCTTAGTGTGTTTAGTGGTGTGCTTAGTGTGTTCAGTGACGAGCTTATTGCGTTCAGTGACGTGCTTAGTGTGTTCAGTGACCTGCTTAGTGCGTTCAGTGACGTGCTTAGTGTGTTCAGTGACCTGCTTAGTGTGTTCAGTGATGTGCATAGTGCTGGTGACTGACTGCTGGTGACTGACTGCTGGTGACAGACTTCTTGGGTGTCTCACTGACCTTTACCATCCAGAATGTATTGATGTGTATTAAACTGAGTGGGTCAGGTTTGAAACATGGAATTGTGGGGGCGTGTATGTGACATGTATGTATCTCCACCCAGTCCCTGCTACATGTATGTGAAATGTATGTATCTCTCCCCAGTCCCTGCTACATGTATGTTACATGTATGTATCTCTCTCCACAGTCCCTGCTACATGTATGTGACATGTATGTATCTCTCTCCACGGTCCCTGCTACATGTATGTGACATGTATGTATCTCTCTCCACAGTCCCTGCTACATGTATGTGACATGTAGTTATCTCTCTCCCCAGTCCCTGACATGTATGTATCTCTCCCCAGTCCTTGCTACATGTATGTGACATGTATGTATCTCTCCCCACAGTCCCTGCTACATGTTTGTGACATGTAGTTATCTCTCTCCCCAGTCCCTGCTACATGTTTGTGACATGTAGTTATCTCTCTCCCCAGTCTCTGCTACAGCGCCACCCAGCTGGTATCAGCCGTCACACAGCTCTCAACATTCCAGATTTTGTATCTGAAGAGGCCAAGTCTTTACTAGAGCAGGTCCGTACACTTTTCTGGTCTGTTTATAACTGTTACATTTATTTGCTTTTAATCTCTGTTTTCTTCTCATCTCATGATCTGTTTTTAATGAGTGCTTGCTTTTCCTAAGCATTAAATACTGTATTGAAGTTAAGATTTTAGCACTGATGTGCATTTTATGTGTTCCCAGAATCAAAATAACTTGTGGATACTGTTTGATACCGTTTGATCAATGTCGGCATGAATTAATTTTGGGGGTTGTTTTGGAAGAAATGCTGGCAAGTGCAGCACAAAGCAAACAATAGGCCTCATTGCCAAGATCCTGAACTATAACAAGCTAGCTTGTTGAGTGCCGTCTCCTACCCGCTTACACATACAGGAGGATGTAGTTGAGAGCTCAGCATTCAACACTATTGTGGCTGCTAAGTTTGTCCCTAAGCACAGGACCCTGGGATCTTAAAACCTCCTTTTGCAAATGGATCCTGGATTTTCTGACAAGCAGATCCCAGGTGGTGAGATTGGTAAACATCACCTCCTCTGCACTGAACCGGAGCCCCTCAGGGCTGCGTACTCAGTCCCCTCTTGTACTCCTGTACATGCATGACTGTGTGGCCACAAGCAATTCAAAAATTGTCCTTAAGTTTGCGGATGACACCAAAATATCAATAAGGGTCCTTGCAGAGAGGAGGTAAGTGACTTGCATGGTGCCAAGACGACAACCTCTCAACGTCTGCAAGACTAAGGAAATGATCGTGGACTTTAGGAAGCGGCACGAGGAGGAGGGTCTTTGCTTCATCATTGAACCTGAAGTGGAGAGTCACTGACTTCTAATTTCTCTGTGTGTTTATCAAAGATGATCTTACTTGGTTCATGCAAGCAGACTCTGTGGTAAAAACTTCCCAGATTGCTGACATTTCCTAGGTAGACTAGGCATGTTTGCAAACATTTTACTTGTGAACCAAAAATTATTAATTGTCTGCCATCTCTGTTCCATGCAAGGCATTTGCCATACGCAATGTCTAAAGCACCCATTTTACAACAATAATTATTTTAAATTAAACAAAATAAATGTTGTTGTATTTTAAATAATATTGAGTTATTCAGTGCGCTGTTTCCTACCATAAATGCCATCATGTCGCATATGTGTGGAACGAGGCAGCTTCTAGTAACTTGTAAATTAAAAATCAAAACGAAAGCATTTAATCAAATTCTACTCAGTTAGAACGCTGCTAGTGCTTTAGCCTTCTGAGGAATGAGCCCCAGAAAATATGGCTGTATTTGCTTTAGTTTACTAAACACCAGTAATACTCACCAGTTTGTATTTGCTTTAGTTTAATAAACACTATTAATACTCAACAGTTTGTGTTTGCTTTGGTTTACTAAACACTATTAATACTCACCAGTTTGTATTTGCTTTAGTTTAATAAACACCATTAATACTCACCAGTTTGTGTTTGCTTTAGTTTAATAAACACCATTAATACTCACCAGTTTGTATTTGCTTTAGTTTAATAAACACCATTAATACTCACCAGTTTGTGTTTGTTTTAGTTTACTAAACACTATTAATACTCACCAGTTTGTATTTGCTTTAGTTTAATTAACACCATTAATACTCACCAGTTTGTGTTTGCTTTGGTTTACTAAACACTATTAATACTCACCAGTTTGTATTTGCTTTAGTTTAATAAACACCATTAATACTCACCAGTTTGTGTTTGCTTTAGTTTAATAAACACCATTAATACTCACCAGTTTGTGTTTGCTATAGTTTACTAAACACTATTGATACTCACCAGTTTGTGTTTGTTTTAGTTTACTAAACACTATTAATACTCACCAGTTTGTGTTTGCTTTAGTCTACTAAACACTATTAATACTCACCAGTTTGTATTTGCTTTAGTTTAATAAACACCATTAATACTCACCAGTTTGTGTTTGCTTTAGTTCAATAAACACTATTAATACTCACCCGTTTGTAATTGCTTCAGTTTAATAAACACCATTAATACTCACCAGTTTGTGTTTGCTTTAGTTCAATAAACACTATTAATACTCACCCGTTTGTAATTGCTTCAGTTTAATAAACACTATTAATACTCACCAGTTTGTTTCTTTCCTGTGGGTGAAGCTTCTGCAGTTCAACCCCATTGAGAGGCTGGGTGCAGGAGTTGCAGGAGCAGAGGACATCAAATCACACCCCTTCTTTGGCAAAGTGGACTGGCCCAAATAAGCCCAATGCATTGTGGGAAAATGGATGTCAGATGAATGAACTGCTGATGTAGGTGAATGTGCACACACACACACAAAGGTCAAAATGGGTGAATTGTGATTATAATGCACTGATGTACAAATTGAATAGGAATTTCTAAGATGTGTCTAAGATATGTAACATAAATGTGTCACAGTTTCTTGTAATAATCAAGTTTGCACATTCTGTAATGAAGCCTCTGTTCTGTCAAGAGAAAATGAATTACAGTGAACATGCGTAGTGCATCAACAGCCAACTTTGAATTAGGTTGAAGTTTGGTTGGATTACGGTTTACAGATATTATTTATCGGTGGGTTGCCGGAACGGTTCTGCAAAAGTTATTTTACCCCTGGAAACTCTCAGCACTGTTGATCAGTCCGTCTGTGTGTTTTATATTCATCTATTTAATGAAATGACAAACAACTCTTGAATAATAAATAATGGATGTTCATTGTTTTCTCATTATGTTCACATGTTGTCAATTAGTTAAAGGTAATTTGTCATTTATTTTATCTGTCTCGCATACAATCATAAGTGTTGTTAAAGCCTATTTATCACAGTATAACATGTAGAAAAAAGTATGAATCGTTTTGAAAGTGTGAATGTGATTTTCAACTACTTCACTTACAGCTGCTCTGAACATGCTTTGCTATAAATGATCAAATCGGTATCATGACCTTGTGGTCGTTTTTAATAACAATAAACTAACATATTTTTAATGTTACGTCTATAAGTGACTATGTTGAGGCTCACAATAAATATCAGATATTTATGCTGATTAGGACATCATTACGTAAAGGGGAAAAGCAACGATACTGAGTTTATCGATACTAATCAAATATCGTCTAATCTCCTCTTTTTAATGTGTAAACTGTGATAATAAAACATTTGTTTGGATTGTTTTTGCTTAATCTAACCATCTAACCTCACCTTCTAACTAGCTATGTTTAGCTGACACATGTTGCTTGTCTCACCACACATCTCTCTATACAGCATGTAGCTTGTCTCACCACACATCTCTCTATACAGCATGTAGCTTGTCTCACCACACATCTCTCTATACAGCATGTAGCTTGTCTCACCACACATCTCTCTATACAGCATGTAGCTTGTCTCACCACACACCTCTCTATACAGCATGTTGCTTGTCTCACCACACATCTCTCTATACAGCATGTTGCTTGTCTCACCACACATCTCTCTATACAGCATGTTGCTTGTCTCACCACACACCTCTCTATACAGCATGTTGCTTGTCTCACCACACACCTCTCTATACAGCATGTTGCTTGTCTCACCACACACCTCTCTATACAGCATGTAGCTTGTCTCACCACACACCTCTCTATACAGCATGTTGCTTGTCTCACCACACACCTCTCTATACAGCATGTTGCATGTCTCACCACACATCTCTCTATACAGCATGTAGCTTGTCTCACCACACATCTCTCTATACAGCATGTAGCTTGTCTCACCACACATCTCTCTATACAGCATGTAGCTTGTCTCACCACACATCTCTCTATACAGCATGTTGCTTGTCTCACCACACATCTCTCTATACAGCATGTTGCTTGTCTCACCACACATCTCTCTATACAGCATGTTGCTTGTCTCACCACACATCTCTATACAGCATGTAGCTTGTCTCACCACACATCTCTCTATACAGCATGTAGCTTGTCTCACCACACATCTCTCTATACAGCATGTAGCTTGTCTCACCACACATCTCTATACAGCATGTAGCATGTCTCACCACACATCTCTCTATACAGCATGTTGCTTGTCTCACCACACATCTCTCTATACAGCATGTTGCTTGTCTCACCACACACCTCTCTATACAGCATGTTGCTTGTCTCACCACACATCTCTCTATACAGCATGTAGCTTGTCTCACCACACACCTCTCTATACAGCATGTTGCATGTCTCACCACACATCTCTCTATACAGCATGTAGCTTGTCTCACCACACATCTCTCTATACAGCATGTTGCTTGTCTCACCACACATCTCTATACAGCATGTAGCTTGTCTCACCACACATCTCTCTATACAGCATGTAGCTTGTCTCACCACACATCTCTATACAGCATGTAGCATGTCTCACCACACATCTCTCTATACAGCATGTTGCTTGTCTCACCACACATCTCTCTATACAGCATGTTGCTTGTCTCACCACACACCTCTCTATACAGCATGTTGCTTGTCTCACCACACATCTCTCTATACAGCATGTAGCTTGTCTCACCACACATCTCTCTATACAGCATTTAGCTTGTCTCACCACACATCTCTCTATACAGCATGTAGCTTGTCTCACCACACATCTCTCTATACAGCATGTTGCTTGTCTCACCACACATCTCTCTATACAGCATGTTGCTTGTCTCACCACACATCTCTCTATACAGCATGTTGCTTGTCTCACCACACATCTCTCTATACAGCATGTAGCTTGTCTCACCACACACCTCTCTATACAGCATGTTGCATGTCTCACCACACATCTCTCTATACAGCATGTAGCTTGTCTCACCACACATCTCTCTATACAGCATGTAGCTTGTCTCACCACACATCTCTCTATACAGCATGTTGCTTGTCTCACCACACACCTCTCTATACAGCATGTTGCTTGTCTCACCACACATCTCTCTATACAGCATGTAGCTTGTCTCACCACACACCTCTCTATACAGCATGTAGCTCAATACATTTACATCATTGACTTACGGATTGTATCAAAACATTATTATTTGTTAGGAGATATCTGATCTAGCGTTTTTGGACAGTATCTGACCAATTCCGATACTAAATATCATATTGACCCATCCCTAATTGGTATTATGGATTAGATGGTATTTTTGATACAAATGCGAAAATGATGCTAAGGAATCCAATAAAACCCAATCATTTATTGCTGTTAATCCTTGTCCATAGACAGCATACAGGGTATACATCTGTTTACCCTAATGTATAAAACACCTAATGACTCATTACATTAACATTTCCTACAGATCCTAAAACTGCTTTAACTATCCACTCCTGAATAAATGCTAACATTTAGGATTAACCAGTACTGGGCAACACCTTGATGATTTCATAATTGACATTTAAACTGGTTGATGTTTTCCTGGTATGTCCATCTGGTTTATTGATTAACCAGCAGTATGATAGGAACCCTAACGTACACATGGGCGTTCTTCTTGGTTACCAGTTGCCTGTCCTTTGAGTGGCCCTGCCCTACCATCAACAGATATATTCCTGGTATGTCTGTCATAGTTAGTTTGGTACCTGTGTTTGTAACTAACTATACTCACATATATACTGGTCTTTTTGGGAATCCTATACAATAAAAACCTATTTAAATGATTCTCTGTAACTTGGTTTTCTTCAAACAAACTAGCTAGCCAGTACTGTGTGTGTATATGCTCTGTCTCTGTGTAGATTTTACTCAAAAACCTTATCTTTTTATTACTCTTATTCTGTTAGTGTCTTTATGATTATTAAAACTGTATGACAATGACAGGGCCCCAGACCTCAATTTCCGCCTAAAATGCCCCACCCTAATCTAAATGGGTATTGCGCTGGAACAGAACCATGTATGAATATTTGGTAAAGGGCATTTAAAAGACAACAGTCTGAATTTTGTGGAAGTGTGCAATTAATTAAGGATAATGTAACACACAATATCTGGCGTGAGCTAAAACGAAGAAAAAAAACACTTTGAACATTTATATCTCAGACTCTGAATGTCAGATATTGTCAGATAACTTCCTATGTGTCCCCATAGGTCTCAGCTTTATACCAGGCTTTGTTTCAGGCTTTCGTTCAACGACCAACATACAGTTATTTTACTGAGAGCTGGTCTTTTTTCCTTTCAGTCTAGTGAGTGATTCAATCAGCTCATACACGTTCAGATTACTATGTAGACGAATGGGAGCAAAGCCCTATGGGAAATGAAGTCTTTACCTTCGATAAGAAAGTGCGTTTTCACGGAAACTTACAATATTATTGTGTATTATCACTATATGGATAAAAAATGTTTACAACAATGATGTCGTCATCGGCGCCATTAGCAGTCCTTTCAATTGCTAATAAAACGGTCTGTGTTGTAGCTATTTTGAAACAGAAAACGTTGTTAGAAAGGGGAGATTCTAAACTTTAGGCACAAAAAAAGCATGTAGTATATTATGAAACGGCCGTTTTTGAACTTGCGATCGTTGTGTAGATGTTGTAATGGTTGTATAGGGTACTGCAATGAACCATGTTTACGGGGCGGCTGTCAAGATCAACATGACAATGAACTTGAAACTATCACTGGGCAGATTTGGAGAAAAAAATACGTTGTGTTGGTAGTGCTCCAAAAAGTAAAACAAGTAATTGTCTAGGTTCTAACTTTCAAATAAATATGATGTATAAAATACCTCCAATGTTATATGTGAATGTTTTATAAGGTACTCTGATTTTCAATCGTTTTTTTATTTGTTTTTGCATTCATATTTGTTTTTTGTGTGCCTATTTTGAATATACAATGTTGAGCGATATTGTTGTACAGGATGGAAACATTTTAATAAAATATGTTAAACAAAAATACGATAAAAGTTCTGTAGTTGCTGGGCAGGTTTACAAAACAATCATGTCACGTAATGATGTTGGTATTGCTAACTGTGCTAACTGGATGTTGGCAGTTGATATCAGTACACAGTCGACTACGGGTGGCCGCAAGCACACATCACAATTTCAGCAGAAATGATTTAGTTATTTTCACCATTTGGGACAGTTTGGTCCCCTTCTGTTTATATACAATGACTGGTGTAAGTGTTCATTATATATTGGTGTAAGTGTTCATTATATATTGGTGTAAGTGTTCATTATATATTGGTGTAAGTGTTTATTATGACTGGTGTAAGTGTTTATTATATATTATGACTGGTGTAAGTGTTCATTATATATTATGACTGGTGTAAGTGTTTATTATATATTATGACTGGTGTAAGTGTTCATTATATATTATGACTGGTGTAAGTGTTCATTATATATTATGACTGGTGTAAGTGTTCATTATATATTATGACTGGTGTATGTGTTCATTATATATTATGACTGGTGTAAGTGTTTATTATATATTATGACTGGTGTACGTGTTCATTATATATTATGACTGGTGTATGTGTTCATTATATATTATGACTGGTGTAAGTGTTCATTATATATTATGACTGGTGTATGTGTTCATTATATATTATGACTGGTGTAAGTGTTTATTATATATTATGACTGGTGTAAGTGTTCATTATATATTATGACTGGTGTATGTGTTCATTATATATTATGACTGGTGTAAGTGTTTATTATATATTATGACTGGTGTAAGTGTTCATTATATATTATGACTGGTGTAAGTGTTCATTATATATTATGACTGGTGTAAGTGTTCATTATATATTATGACTGGTGTAAGTGTTCATTATATATTATGACTGGTGTAAGTGTTCATTTTATATTATGACTGGTGTAAGTGTACATTATATATTATGACCGGTGTAAGTGTACATTATATATTATGACTGGTGTAAGTGTTCATTATATATTATGACTGGTGTAAGTGTTCATTATATATTATGACTGGTGTAAGTGTTCATTATATATTATGACTGGTGTATGTGTTCATTATATATTATGACTGGTGTAAGTGTTCATTATATATTATGACTGGTGTAAGTGTTCATTATATATTATGACTGGTGTAAGTGTTCATTATATATTATGACTGGTGTATGTGTTCATTATATATTATGACTGGTGTACGTGTTCATTATATATTATGACTGGTGTATGTGTTCATTATATATTATGACTGGTGTATGTGTTCATTATATATTATGACTGGTGTACGTGTTCATTATATATTATGACTGGTGTAAGTGTTCATTATATATTATGACTGGTGTAAGTGTTCATTATATATTATGACTGGCGTAAGTGTTCATTATATATTATGACTGGTGTACGTGTTCATTATATATTATGACTGGTGTAAGTGTTCATTATATATTATGACTGGTGTAAGTGTTCATTATATATTATGACTGGTGTAAGTGTTCATTATATATTATGACTGGTGTAAGTGTTCATTATATATTATGACTGGTGTAAGTGTTCATTATATATTATGACTGGTGTAAGCGTTCATTATATATTATGACTGGTGCAAGTGTTCATTTTATATTATGACTGGTGTAAGTGTACATTATATATTATGACTGGTGTAAGTGTTCATTATATATTATGACTGGTGTAAGTGTTCATTATATATTATAACTGGTGTAAGTGTTCATTATATATTATGACTGGTGTAAGTGTACATTATATATTATGACTGGTGTATGTGTTCATTATATATTATGACTGGTGTACGTGTTCATTATATATTATGACTGGTGTAAGTGTTCATTATATATTATGACTGGTGTAAGTGTTCATTATATATTATGACTGGTGTAAGTGTACATTATATATTATGACTGGTGTATGTGTTCATTATATATTATGACTGGTGTACGTGTTCATTATATATTATGACTGGTGTAAGTGTTCATTATATATTATGACTGGTGTAAGTGTACATTATATATTATGACTGGTGTAAGTGTTCATTATATATTATGACTGGTGTAAGTGTTCATTATATATTATGACTGGTGTAAGTGTTCATTATATATTATGACTGGTGTAAGTGTTCATTATATATTATGACTGGTGTAAGTGTTCATTTTATATTATGACTGGTGTAAGTGTACATTATATATTATGACTGGTGTAAGTGTTCATTATATATTATGACTGGTGTAAGTGTTCATTATATATTATGACTGGTGTAAGTGTTCATTATATATTATGACTGGTGTAAGTGTACATTATATATTATGACTGGTGTAAGTGTTCATTATATATTATGACTGGTGTAAGTGTTCATTATATATTATGACTGGTGTAAGTGTTCATTATATATTATGACTGGTGTATGTGTTCATTATATATTATGACTGGTGTAAGTGTTCATTATATATTATGACTGGTGTATGTGTTCATTATATATTATGACTGGTGTAAGTGTTCATTATATATTATGACTGGTGTAAGTGTTCATTATATATTTTGACTGGTGTATGTGTTCATTATATATTATGACTGGTGTATGTGTTCATTATATATTATGACTGGTGTAAGTGTTCATTCTTTATTATGACTGGTGTATGTGTTCATTATATATTATGACTGGTGTATGTGTTCATTATATATTATGACTGGTGTAAGTGTTCATTATATATTATGACTGGTGTAAGTGTACATTATATATTATGACTGGTGTAAGTGTTCATTCTTTATTATGACTGGTGTATGTGTTCATTATATATTATGACTGGTGTATGTGTTCATTATATATTATGACTGGTGTAAGTGTTCATTATATATTATGACTGGTGTAAGTGTTCATTATATATTATGACTGGTGTATGTGTTCATTATATATTATGACTGGTGTAAGTGTTCATTATATATTATGACTGGTGTACGTGTTCATTATATATTATGACTGGTGTAAGTGTTCATTATATATTATGACTGGTGTAAGTGTTCATTATATATTATGACTGGTGTAAGTGTTCATTTTATATTATGACTGGTGTAAGTGTACATTATATATTATGACTGGTGTAAGTGTTCATTATATATTATGACTGGTGTAAGTGTTCATTATATATTATGACTGGTGTAAGTGTTCATTATATATTATGACTGGTGTAAGTGTTCATTATATATTATGACTGGTGTAAGTGTTCATTTTATATTATGACTGGTGTAAGTGTACATTATATATTATGACTGGTGTAAGTGTTCATTATATATTATGACTGGTGTAAGTGTTCATTATATATTATGACTGGTGTAAGTGTTCATTATATATTATGACTGGTGTAAGTGTACATTATATATTATGACTGGTGTAAGTGTTCATTATATATTATGACTGGTGTAAGTGTTCATTATATATTATGACTGGTGTAAGTGTTCATTATATATTATGACTGGTGTAAGTGTTCATTATATATTATGACTGGTGTAAGTGTTCATTATATATTTTGACTGGTGTATGTGTTCATTATATATTATGACTGGTGTAAGTGTTCATTATATATTATGACTGGTGTAAGTGTACATTATATATTATGACTGGTGTAAGTGTTCATTCTTTATTATGACTGGTGTATGTGTTCATTATATATTATGACTGGTGTATGTGTTCATTATATATTATGACTGGTGTAAGTGTTCATTATATATTATGACTGGTGTAAGTGTTCATTATATATTATGACTGGTGTAAGTGTTCATTATATATTATGACTGGTGTATGTGTTCATTATATATTATGACTGGTGTACGTGTTCATTATATATTATGACTGGTGTACGTGTTCATTATATATTATGACTGGTGTAAGTGTTCATTATATATTATGACTGGTGTAAGTGTTCATTATATATTATGATTGGTGTAAGTGTACATTATATATTATGACTGGTGTAAGTGTTCATTATATATTATGACTGGTGTAAGTGTTCATTATATATTATGATTGGTGTAAGTGTTCATTATATATTATGACTGGTGTAAGTGTTCATTATATATTATGACTGGTGTAAGTGTACATTATATATTATGACAGGTGTAAGTGTTCATTATATATTATGACTGGTGTATGTGTTCATTATATATTATGACTGGTGTAAGTGTTCATTATATATTATGACTGGTGTATGTGTTCATTATATATTATGACTGGTGTAAGTGTTCATTATATATTATGACTGGTGTACGTGTTCATTATATATTATGACTGGTGTAAGTGTTCATTATATATTATGACTGGTGTAAGTGTTCATTATATATTATGACTGGTGTAAGTGTTCATTTTATATTATGACTGGTGTAAGTGTACATTATATATTATGACTGGTGTAAGTGTTCATTATATATTATGACTGGTGTAAGTGTTCATTATATATTATGACTGGTGTAAGTGTTCATTATATATTATGACTGGTGTAAGTGTTCATTATATATTATGACTGGTGTAAGTGTTCATTTTATATTATGACTGGTGTAAGTGTACATTATATATTATGACTGGTGTAAGTGTTCATTATATATTATGACTGGTGTAAGTGTTCATTATATATTATGACTGGTGTAAGTGTTCATTATATATTATGACTGGTGTATGTGTTCATTATATATTATGACTGGTGTAAGTGTTCATTATATATTATGACTGGTGTACGTGTTCATTATATATTATGACTGGTGTAAGTGTTCATTATATATTATGACTGGTGTAAGTGTTCATTATATATTATGACTGGTGTAAGTGTTCATTTTATATTATGACTGGTGTAAGTGTACATTATATATTATGACTGGTGTAAGTGTTCATTATATATTATGACTGGTGTAAGTGTTCATTATATATTATGACTGGTGTAAGTGTTCATTATATATTATGACTGGTGTAAGTGTTCATTATATATTATGACTGGTGTAAGTGTTCATTTTATATTATGACTGGTGTAAGTGTACATTATATATTATGACTGGTGTAAGTGTTCATTATATATTATGACTGGTGTAAGTGTTCATTATATATTATGACTGGTGTAAGTGTTCATTATATATTATGACTGGTGTAAGTGTACATTATATATTATGACTGGTGTAAGTGTTCATTATATATTATGACTGGTGTAAGTGTTCATTATATATTATGACTGGTGTAAGTGTTCGTTATATATTTTGACTGGTGTATGTGTTCATTATATATTATGACTGGTGTAAGTGTTCATTATATATTATGACTGGTGTAAGTGTTCATTATATATTATGACTGGTGTAAGTGTTCATTTTATATTATGACTGGTGTAAGTGTACATTATATATTATGACTGGTGTAAGTGTTCATTATATATTATGACTGGTGTAAGTGTTCATTATATATTATGACTGGTGTAAGTGTACATTATATATTATGACTGGTGTAAGTGTTCATTCTTTATTATGACTGGTGTATGTGTTCATTATATATTATGACTGGTGTATGTGTTCATTATATATTATGACTGGTGTAAGTGTTCATTATATATTATGACTGGTGTAAGTGTTCATTATATATTATGACTGGTGTATGTGTTCATTATATATTATGACTGGTGTACGTGTTCATTATATATTATGACTGGTGTACGTGTTCATTATATATTATGACTGGTGTAAGTGTTCATTATATATTATGACTGGTGTAAGTGTTCATTATATATTATGATTGGTGTAAGTGTACATTATATATTATGACTGGTGTAAGTGTTCATTATATATTATGACTGGTGTAAGTGTTCATTATATATTATGACTGGTGTAAGTGTTCATTATATATTATGACTGGTGTATGTGTTCATTATATATCATGACTGGTGTATGTGTTCATTATATATTATGACTGGTGTATGTGTTCATTATATATTATGACTGGTGTAAGTGTTCATTATATATTATGACTGGTGTAAGTGTTCATTATATATTATGACTGGTGTATGTGTTCATTATATATTATGACTGGTGTATGTGTTCATTATATATTATGACTGGTGTACGTGTTCATTATATATTATGACTGGTGTAAGTGTTCATTATATATTATGACTGGTGTAAGTGTTCATTATATATTATGACTGGTGTAAGTGTTCATTTTCTATTATGACTGGTGTAAGTGTTCATTATATATTATGACTGGTGTAAGTGTTCATTATATATTATGACTGGTGTATGTGTTCATTATATATTATGACTGGTGTAAGTGTTCATTATATATTATGACTGGTGTAAGTGTTCATTATATATTATGACTGGTGTATGTGTTCATTATATATTATGACTGGTGTAAGTGTTCATTATATATTATGACTGGTGTATGTGTTCATTATATATTATGACTGGTGTAAGTGTTCATTATATATTATGACTGGTGTAAGTGTTCATTATATATTATGACTGGTGTAAGTGTTCATTATATATTATGACTGGCGTAAGTGTTCATTATATATTATGACTGGCGTAAGTGTTCATTATATATTATGACTGGTGTAAGTGTTCATTATATATTATGACTGGTGTATGTGTTCATTATATATTATGACTGGCGTAAGTGTTCATTATATATTATGACTGGTGTAAATGTTCATTATATATTATGACTGGTGTAAGTGTTCATTCTTTATTATGACTGGTGTATGTGTTCATTATATATTATGACTGGTGTATGTGTTCATTATATATTATGACTGGTGTAAGTGTTCATTATATATTATGACTGGTGTAAGTGTACATTATATATTATGACTGGTGTAAGTGTTCATTCTTTATTATGACTGGTGTATGTGTTCATTATATATTATGACTGGTGTATGTGTTCATTATATATTATGACTGGTGTAAGTGTTCATTATATATTATGACTGGTGTAAGTGTTCATTATATATTATGACTGGTGTATGTGTTCATTATATATTATGACTGGTGTAAGTGTTCATTATATATTATGACTGGTGTACGTGTTCATTATATATTATGACTGGTGTAAGTGTTCATTATATATTATGACTGGTGTAAGTGTTCATTATATATTATGACTGGTGTAAGTGTTCATTTTATATTATGACTGGTGTAAGTGTACATTATATATTATGACTGGTGTAAGTGTTCATTATATATTATGACTGGTGTAAGTGTTCATTATATATTATGACTGGTGTAAGTGTTCATTATATATTATGACTGGTGTAAGTGTTCATTATATATTATGACTGGTGTAAGTGTTCATTTTATATTATGACTGGTGTAAGTGTACATTATATATTATGACTGGTGTAAGTGTTCATTATATATTATGACTGGTGTAAGTGTTCATTATATATTATGACTGGTGTAAGTGTTCATTATATATTATGACTGGTGTAAGTGTTCATTATATATTATGACTGGTGTATGTGTTCATTATATATTATGACTGGTGTAAGTGTTCATTATATATTATGACTGGTGTAAGTGTTCATTATATATTATGACTGGTGTAAGTGTTCATTATATATTATGACTGGTGTAAGTGTTCATTATATATTATGACTGGTGTAAGTGTTCATTATATATTATGACTGGTGTAAGTGTTCATTATATATTTTGACTGGTGTATGTGTTCATTATATATTATGACTGGTGTAAGTGTTCATTATATATTATGACTGGTGTAAGTGTACATTATATATTATGACTGGTGTAAGTGTTCATTCTTTATTATGACTGGTGTATGTGTTCATTATATATTATGACTGGTGTATGTGTTCATTATATATTATGACTGGTGTAAGTGTTCATTATATATTATGACTGGTGTAAGTGTACATTATATATTATGACTGGTGTAAGTGTTCATTCTTTATTATGACTGGTGTATGTGTTCATTATATATTATGACTGGTGTATGTGTTCATTATATATTATGACTGGTGTAAGTGTTCATTATATATTATGACTGGTGTAAGTGTTCATTATATATTATGACTGGTGTATGTGTTCATTATATATTATGACTGGTGTAAGTGTTCATTATATATTATGATTGGTGTAAGTGTTCATTATATATTATGACTGGTGTAAGTGTTCATTATATATTATGACTGGTGTAAGTGTACATTATATATTATGACAGGTGTAAGTGTTCATTATATATTATGACTGGTGTATGTGTTCATTATATATTATGACTGGTGTAAGTGTTCATTATATATTATGACTGGTGTATGTGTTCATTATATATTATGACTGGTGTAAGTGTTCATTATATATTATGACTGGTGTAAGTGTTCATTATATATTATGACTGGTGTATGTGTTCATTATATATTATGACTGGTGTAAGTGTTCATTATATATTATGACTGGTGTACGTGTTCATTATATATTATGACTGGTGTAAGTGTTCATTATATATTATGACTGGTGTAAGTGTACATTATATATTATGACTGGTGTATGTGTTCATTATATATCATGACTGGTGTATGTGTTCATTATATATTATGACTGGTGTAAGTGTTCATTATATATTATGACTGGTGTAAGTGTTCATTATATATTATGACTGGTGTATGTGTTCATTATATATTATGACTGGTGTATGTGTTCATTATATATTATGACTGGTGTACGTGTTCATTATATATTATGACTGGTGTAAGTGTTCATTATATATTATGACTGGTGTAAGTGTTCATTATATATTATGACTGGTGTAAGTGTTCATTTTCTATTATGACTGGTGTAAGTGTTCATTATATATTATGACTGGTGTAAGTGTTCATTATATATTATGACTGGTGTATGTGTTCATTATATATTATGACTGGTGTAAGTGTTCATTATATATTATGACTGGTGTAAGTGTTCATTATATATTATGACTGGTGTATGTGTTCATTATATATTATGACTGGTGTAAGTGTTCATTATATATTATGACTGGTGTATGTGTTCATTATATATTATGACTGGTGTAAGTGTTCATTATATATTATGACTGGTGTAAGTGTTCATTATATATTATGACTGGTGTAAGTGTTCATTATATATTATGACTGGCGTAAGTGTTCATTATATATTATGACTGGCGTAAGTGTTCATTATATATTATGACTGGTGTAAGTGTTCATTATATATTATGACTGGTGTATGTGTTCATTATATATTATGACTGGCGTAAGTGTTCATTATATATTATGACTGGTGTAAATGTTCATTATATATTATGACTGGTGTAAGTGTTCATTATATATTATGACTGGTGTAAGTGTTCATTATATATTATGACTGGTGTAAATGTTCATTATATATTATGACTGGTGTAAGTGTTCATTATATATTATGACTGGTGTAAGTGTTCATTATATATTATGACTGGTGTAAGTGTTCATTATATATTATGACTGGTGTAAGTGTTCATTATATATTATGACTGGTGTAAGTGTTCATTATATATTATGACTGGTGTATGTGTTCATTATATATTATGACTGGTGTAAGTGTTCATTATATATTATGACTGGTGTAAGTGTTCATTATATATTATGACTGGCGTAAGTGTTCATTATATATTATGACTGGTGTAAGTGTTCATTATATATTATGACTGGTGTAAGTGTTTATTATTTTATTATATACTGATTTAATTTGAATGATTTATCATCTGTCATTTCTACAATGGCCTTGTTTGTGTGTGTGTGTGTGTGTGTGTGTGTGTGTGTGTTTCAGGCTACAGCCTCTATCTGATCAGTAGTAGTGATGACACTCCTAAAGAGCTGCTGTCACTCCTGGTGAGTGTCACTCTGACCATTATAGAAGCCAACACACACACAGGCACACACACACAGGCACACACACACACCTGTAAGGAGCATTTCTAGTGTGTCAGGATCAGAGACTCTAGGACTGGTCTCTGCCTGGGCAAAAACCGATTATGGTTCTGATTACTGATTAATAACTAGCTCTGACTCTCATTAGATACTTACTGGGTCGGAGGTTTACTCCACTACACTGATGCTACCTGCCACTCAGACTGAATGAAAAAGAATAAAAATGTAATAAAGGTAGTTTATTACAGAAAGGTAGTTTAATAGAGAAAGGTAGTTTATTACAGAAAGGTAGTTTAATAGAGAAAGGTAGTTTATTACAGAAAGGTAGTTTATTACAGAAAGGTTGTTTATTACAGAAAGGTAGTTTAATAGAGAAAGGTAGTTTATTACAGAAAGGTAGTTTAATAGAGAAAGGTAGTTCATTACAGAAAGGTAGTTCATTACAGAAAGGTAGTTTATTACAGAAAGGTAGTTTAATACAGAAAGGTAGTTTAATAAAGAAAGGTAGTTTATTACAGAAAGGTAGTATATTACAGAAAGGTAGTTCATTACAGAAAGGTAGTTTATTACAGAAAGGTAGTATATTACAGAAAGGTAGTTTATAACAGAAAGGTAGTTCATTACAGAAAGGTAGTTTATTACAGAAAGGTAGTTTATTACAGAAAGGTAGTTTATTACAGAAAGGTAGTTTATTACAGAAAGGTAGTTTAATAAAGAAAGGTAGTTTATTACAGAAAGGTCGTTTATAACAGAAAGGTAGCTTATTACAAAAAGGGTAGTTTATTACAGAAAGGTAGTTTATTACAGAAAGGTAGTTTATTACTGAAAATTAGTTTATAATTTTGTGTTTTATTGTGAAATATTGTGTTTTATTTACCAGTAAAGTTCTAGCCTTTCACTTGATCAACATTTATTGGAACATCTTTTGGCACTGACCCTTTCTTGTTTCTGTACAGCAGTAAGTTGAGCTGGCCGCCATTGGAACATTCTAGAATCCTCTGTAAGCCGCCTCCCATTGGAACATTCTAGAATCCTCTGTAAGCCGCCTTGCTCTGGGAACAATGGCTGCTCACACACAAAGGACCCTTGTGTGTTTTTCTGTTTGTGTGTGCATGCCACAGGGAAGGACTCATCTGGTCAGGGGCAAGATTAAGAGGACATGCCAAATTCCTCCCATGATGCAGTAGGATGATGCAGTAGGATGATGCAGTAGGATCCTCTCAGCTCAAGCCTCAGAACTGAGTGCCGCCATGACCTGCAGGGAGGAGATCAACCTCTGACCCCCAGCAACTTAGCGTTCCACTCACCCCTCTCTCTCTTCCTCTCTCTTCCTGTCTCCCTCCCTCTCTCTCTCTTCCTGTCTCCCTCCCCCTCTCTCTCTTCCTGTCTCCCTCCCTCTCTCTCTCTTCCTATCTTCCTGTATCCCTCCCTCTCTCTCTCCCCCTCTCTCATCTGCGTAACTTCTTCTGTCCTCTACACCCTGGCATCCTTTCATTTTTGGTGTGCTTACTCTTTCACACACACATGCCTGGCACCAGTTGTCTTTGCCCTCTGCTTCATATTGCTGGTGGTCAGGTTGACGGTTTAACTGTCCTTCACAAAGCACAGGAGGACTCCCATGGCCCAGGAGGGATATGCAGGCCCCAACACACACACACACACACACACACACAGAGCTGAATAGTTATGTCTCTCTGCATCCCCCGGCACCTTCTACAGCTTCTGTCAGGGCCATGATGTCATAATTAAGAGACACAAAGTGTCTTTAGTCCCGCCCCTCCAGTGTATAACCAGTATAACCAACACACTGACCTCTGAACTGTATGGTACAACAGAATATTGAGATGAGGGAGGATACAGATTAATGTACGGTTAATGTTAGGGATCATGTGTAAACTAACACATTAATGTTAGGGATCATGTGTAAACTAACACATTAATGTTAGGGATCATGTGTAAACTAACACATTAATGTTAGGGATCATGTGTAAACTAACACATTAATGTTAGGGATCATGTGTAAACTAACACATTAATGTTAGGGATCATGTGTAAACTAACACATTAATGTTAGGGATCATGTGTAAACTAACACATTAATGTTAGGGATCATGTGTAAACTAACACATTAATGTTAGGGATCATGTGTAAACTAACACATTCTAACTGTATGGTACATAAGAAGAGTATTGTTAATGTAACATCATGTTTCTCTTTAGGATCTGTAGCCTCACTGGGACCCTGTAACAGTTTATTAGTGTAACATCATGTTTCTCTTTAGGATCTGTGGCCTCACTGGGACCCTGTAACAGTTTATTAGTGTAACATCATGTTTCTCTTTAGGATCTGTGGCCTCACTGGGACCCTGTAACAGTTTATTAGTGTAACATCATGTTTCTCTTTAGGATCTGTAGCCTCACTGGGACCCTGTAACAGTTTATTAGTGTAACATCATGTTTCTCTTTAGGATCTGTGGCCTCACTGGGACCCTGTAACAGTTTATTAGTGTAACATCATGTTTCTCTTTAGGATCTGTGGCCTCACTGGGACCCTGTAACAGTTTATTAGTGTAACATCATGTTTCTCTTTAGGATCTGTGGCCTCACTGGGACCCTGTAACAGTTTATTAGTGTAACATCATGTTTCTCTTTAGGATCTGTGGCCTCACTGGGACCCTGTAACAGTTTATTAGTGTAACATCATGTTTCTCTTTAGGATCTGTGGCCTCACTGGGACCCTGTAACAGTTTATTAGTGTAACATCATGTTTCTCTTTAGGATCTGTGGCCTCACTGGGACCCTGTAACAGTTTATTAGTGTAACATCATGTTTCTCTTTAGGATCTGTAGCCTCACTGGGACCCTGTAACAGTTTATTAGTGTAACATCATGTTTCTCTTTAGGATCTGTGGCCTCACTGGGACCCTGTAACAGTTTATTAGTGTAACATCATGTTTCTCTTTAGGATCTGTGGCCTCACTGGGACCCTGTAACAGTTTATTAGTGTAACATCATGTTTCTATTTTGGATCTGCGGCCTCACTGGGACCCAGTAACAGTTTATTAGTGTAACATCATGTTTCTCTTTAGGATCTGTGGCCTCACTGGGACCCTGTAACAGTTTATTAGTGTAACATCATGTTTCTCTTTAGGATCTGTGGCCTCACTGGGACCCTGTAACAGTTTATTAGTGTAACATCATGTTTCTCTTTAGGATCTGTAGCCTCACTGGGACCCTGTAACAGTTTATTAGTGTAACATCATGTTTCTCTTTAGGATCTGTGGCCTCACTGGGACCCTGTAACAGTTTATTAGTGTAACATCATGTTTCTATTTTGGATCTGTGGCCTCACTGGGACCCTGTAACAGTTTATTAGTGTAACATCATGTTTCTATTTTGGATCTGCGGCCTCACTGGGACCCTGTAACAGTTTATTAGTGTAACATCATGTTTCTCTTTAGGATCTGTGGCCTCACTGGGACCCTGTAACAGTTTATTAGTGTAACATCATGTTTCTCTTTAGGATCTGTGGCCTCACTGGGACCCAGTAACAGTTTATTAGTGTAACATCATGTTTCTCTTTAGGATCTGTGGCCTCACTGGGACCCTGTAACAGTTTATTAGTGTAACATCATGTTTCTCTTTAGGATCTGTGGCCTCACTGGGACCCTGTAACAGTTTATTAGTGTAACATCATGTTTCTCTTTAGGATCTGTAGCCTCACTGGGACCCAGTAACAGTTTATTAGTGTAACATCATGTTTCTCTTTAGGATCTGTGGCCTCACTGGGACCCTGTAACAGTTTATTAGTGTAACATCATGTTTCTCTTTAGGATCTGTGGCCTCACTGGGACCCTGTAACAGTTTATTAGTGTAACATCATGTTTCTCTTTAGGATCTGTAGCCTCACTGGGACCCTGTAACAGTTTATTAGTGTAACATCATGTTTCACTTTAGGATCTGTGGCCTCACTGGGACCCTGTAACAGTTTATTAGTGTAACATCATGTTTCTCTTTAGGATCTGTAGCCTCACTGGGACCCTGTAACAGTTTATTAGTGTAACATCATGTTTCCATTTTGGATCTGTGGCCTCACTGGGACCCTGTAACAGTTTATTAGTGTAACATCATGTTTCTCTTTAGGATCTGTAGCCTCACTGGGACCCTGTAACAGTTTATTAGTGTAACATCATGTTTCTCTTTAGGATCTGTGGCCTCACTGGGACCCAGTAACAGTTTATTAGTGTAACATCATGTTTCTCTTTAGGATCTGTAGCCTCACTGGGACCCAGTAACAGTTTATTAGTGTAACATCATGTTTCTCTTTAGGATCTGTGGCCTCACTGGGACCCTGTAACAGTTTATTAGTGTAACATCATGTTTCTCTTTAGGATCTGTAGCCTCACTGGGACCCTGTAACAGTTTATTAGTGTAACATCATGTTTCTCTTTAGGATCTGTGGCCTCACTGGGACCCTGTAACAGTTTATTAGTGTAACATCATGTTTTTCTTTAGGATCTGCGGCCTCACTGGGACCCTGTAACAGTTTATTAGTGTAACATCATGTTTCTCTTTAGGATCTGTGGCCTCACTGGGACCCTGTAACAGTTTATTAGTGTAACATCATGTTTCTCTTTAGGATCTGTAGCCTCACTGGGACCCTGTAACAGTTTATTAGTGTAACATCATGTTTCACTTTAGGATCTGTGGCCTCACTGGGACCCTGTAACAGTTTATTAGTGTAACATCATGTTTCTCTTTAGGATCTGTAGCCTCACTGGGACCCTGTAACAGTTTATTAGTGTAACATCATGTTTCTCTTTAGGATCTGTAGCCTCACTGGGACCCTGTAACAGTTTATTAGTGTAACATCATGTTTTTCTTTAGAATCTGTGGCCTCACTGGGACCCAGTAACAGTTTATTAGTGTAACATCATGTTTCTCTTTAGGATCTGTGGCCTCACTGGGACCCAGTAACAGTTTATTAGTGTAACATCATGTTTCTCTTTAGGATCTGTGGCCTCACTGGGACCCTGTAACAGTTTATTAGTGTAACATCATGTTTCTCTTTAGGATCTGTGGCCTCACTGAGACCCTGTAACAGTTTATTAGTGTAACATCATGTTTCTCTTTAGGATCTGTAGCCTCACTGGGACCCTGTAACAGTTTATTAGTGTAACATCATGTTTCTCTTTAGGATCTGTAGCCTCACTGGGACCCTGTAACAGTTTATTAGTGTAACATCATGTTTCTCTTTAGGATCTGTGGCCTCACTGGGACCCTGTAACAGTTTATTAGTGTAACATCATGTTTTTCTTTAGGATCTGTGGCCTCACTGAGACCCTGTAACAGTTTATTAGTGTAACATCATGTTTCTCTTTAGGATCTGTAGCCTCACTGGGACCCTGTAACAGTTTATTAGTGTAACATCATGTTTCTCTTTAGGATCTGTAGCCTCACTGGGACCCTGTAACAGTTTATTAGTGTAACATCATGTTTCTCTTTAGGATCTGTAGCCTCACTGGGACCCTGTAACAGTTTATTAGTGTAACATCATGTTTCTCTTTAGGATCTGTGGCCTCACTGGGACCCTGTAACAGTTTATTAGTGTAACATCATGTTTCTCTTTAGGATCTGTAGCCTCACTGGGACCCTGTAACAGTTTATTAGTGTAACATCATGTTTCTCTTTAGGATCTGTAGCCTCACTGGGACCCAGTAACAGTTTATTAGTGTAACATCATATTTTTCTTTAGGATCTGTAGCCTCACTGGGACCCTGTAACAGTTTATTAGTGTAACATCATGTTTCACTGGGACCCTGTAACAGTTAACACGCCTCTTGTACTGTTGCAATAGACCACTATTATCACAAGGTCTACAAGATACTAACACTAGTCGTACTTATCATCTGTAGTAATGTTTTTTCTAAATATACAGTATTTTCCTTTCTATTGCTAATACTTATAGGGACCACACTGTGGGTCTGGGCTTTAATGTGCCATGTGCCAACTACCTTCATGCCAATGGTATTCCCCGCTGGCAGAGGACTCCTTCAGCAAGCTAATGCTTCTGCCACACTGGGCATATTGTTCAGGACTAGTTTGAAGAACATGATGAAGAGTTCAAGGTGTTGCCCCCAAATTCCCGGGATGTCAATTAGATGGAGCATTTTTGGGATGTGCTGGACCAACAAGTCTGATCTACAGTGGCTCCACCTGGCAATTTAAAAGACGTGAATGATCTGTTACTAATGACATGGTGCCAGATACCACAGGACACCTTCAGGGTTCTGCTACTAATGTCTTGGTGCCAGATACCACAGGACACCTTCAGGGTTCTGCTAATAATGTCTTGGTGCCAGATACCACAGGACACCTTCAGGGGTCTGTTACTAATGTCTTGGTACCAGATACCACAGGACACCTTCAGGGGTCTATTACTAATGTCTTGGTACCAGTTACCACAGGACACCTTCTGGAATCTGCTACTAATGTCTTGGTACCAGATACCACAGGACACTGTCAGGGATCTGTTACTAAAGACCTGGTACCAGATACCACAGGACACCTTCTGGGATCTGCTGCTAACGTCTTGGTACCAGATACCACAGGACACCTTCTGGGGTCTGTTACTAATGTCTTGGTGCCAGATACCACAGGACACCTTCAGTGGTCTGTTACTAATGTCTTGGTGTCAGATACCACAGGACACCTTCAGTGGTCTGCTACTAATGTCTTGGTGTCAGATACCACAGGAGTCCATGCCTCAGTAGGCTTGTGCTGTTTGTGCAGTACGTTGTGAACCAACAGTATATTAGTTGGTCATAATGTTTTGGGAGTACGTGGTGAACCAACAGTATATTAGGCATTATCTGATGACATGATGATGGGGACGTCTGGTGACATATGATGGGGACGTCTGATGACATGATGATGGGGACGTCTGGTGACATATGATTGGGACGTCTGGTGACATATGATGGGGACGTCTGGTGACATATGATGGGGACGTCTGGTGACATATGATGGGGACGTCTAGTGACATATGATGGGGATGTCTGGTGACATGATGATAGTGACGTCTGGTGACATATGATGGGGACGTCTGGTGACATATGATGGGGACGTCTGGTGACATATGATGGGGACGTCTGGTGACATATGATGGGGACGTCTGGTGACATGATGATGGGGACGTCTGGTGACATATGATGGGGACGTCTGGTGACATATTATGGGGACGTCTGGTGACATATGATGGGGACGTCTGGTGACATGATGATGGGGCGTCTGGTGACATATGATGGGGACGTCTGGTGACATATGTTGGGGCGTCTGGTGACATATGATGGGGCGTCTGGTGACATGATGATGGGGGCGTCTGGTGACATATGATGGGACGTCTGGTGACATATGATGGGGACGTCTGGTGACATATGATGGGGGCGTCTGGTGACATATGATGGGGACGTCTGGTGACATGATGATGGGGACGTCTGGTGACATATGATGGGGCGTCTGATGACATGATGATGGGGACGTCTGGTGACATATGATTGGGGCGTCTGGTGACATATGATGGGGCGTCTGGTGACATATGATGGGGCGTCTGGTGACATATGATGGGGACGTCTAGTGACATATGATGGGGATGTCTGGTGACATGATGATAGTGACGTCTGGTGACATATGATGGGGACGTCTGGTGACATATGATGGGGGGCGTCTGGTGACATATGATGGGGACGTCTGGTGACATATGATGGGGACGTCTGGTGACATGATGATGGGGACGTCTGGTGACATATGATGGGGCGTCTGGTGACATATTATGGGGACGTCTGGTGACATATGATGGGGCGTCTGGTGACATGATGATGGGGACGTCTGGTGACATATGATGGGGACGTCTGGTGACATATGTTGGGGACGTCTGGTGACATATGATGGGGACGTCTGGTGACATGATGATGGGGACGTCTGGTGACATATGATGGGACGTCTGGTGACATATGATGGGGACGTCTGGTGACATATGATGGGGACGTCTGGTGACATATGATGGGGACGTCTGGTGACATATGATGGGGCGTCTGGTGACATATGATGGGGACGTCTGGTGACATATGATGGGGACGTCTGGTGACATGATGATGGGGACGTCTGGTGACATATGATGGGGCGTCTGGTGACATATGATGGGGACGTCTGGTGACATATGATGGGGACGTCTGGTGACATATGATGGGGACGTCTGGTGACATATGATGGGGACGTCTGGTGACATATGATGGGGACGTCTGGTGAGGTGGAGCTGCATGTGAAATGTATGCAAGGAAAAATTGCGATTTCTTTTTTGTTTGGCCTCACAAATCAGACTGCATTGTCTCTCAACACAATCAAGTTGTCTTTGTAATATCAGCCCCCGACCCGTGCAGATGGTTTGTCCCGACCGGTGCAGATGGTTTGTCCCGACCCGTGCAGATGGTTTGTCCCGACCCGTGCAGATGGTTTGTCCCGACCCGTGCAGATGGTTTGTCCCGACCCGTGCAGATGGTTTGTCCCGACCCGTGCAGATGGTTTGTCCCGACCCGTGCAGATGGTTTGTCCCGACCCGTGCAGATGGTTTGTCCCGACCCGTGCAGATGGTTTGTCCCGACCCGTGCAGATGGTTTGTCCCGACCCGTGCAGATGGTTTGTCCCGACCCGTGCAGATGGTTTGTCCCGGCCCGTGCAGATGGTTTGTCCCGACCGGTGCAGATGGTTTGTTCCGGCCCGTGCAGATGGTTTGTCCCGACCCGTGCAGATGGTTTGTCCCGACCCGTGCAGATGCTTTGTCCCGAGCCGTGCAGATGGTTTGTCCCGACCCGTGCAGATGGTTTGTCCCGACCCGTGCAGATGGTTTGTCCCGACCCGTGCAGATGGTTTGTCACGGCCCGTGCAGATGGTTTGTCCCGACCCGTGCAGATGGTTTGTCCCGAGCCAGGCAGATGGTTTATCATGCTCATAATATGCTTGTATTTAATAAATTGTGAACACACGAAAACTTTAGGTAACATATTTTAAGAAATACATACAAAAATCAATGTAAATGAATAGAAAATAAATTATGTTAATAATTGTTAATATTGTTTTTAATTAATTCTGCCAGACAGATATCCAAAAATATATAATTAGATATTTCTGGGAAAAAAATTGTGATGCAAATAAAACGAAATAAAGTCCAGTGGTCACGTAGGAATATTGAAATCACACCACACATGGCTAGATTATGTTTGAGCATGAGAGGCTATGCCTAGGAGATATCTAAAGTCACTTCAAGCAGAATTTCTGTAAAACTCTTTACCTACACCATGTCGACAGAAAGGTTATTTCCACCCAGAGCGTTCATCTACCTCACCTTCTGTGTCTCGTTGAATATTTAGACGGAGGACTTTATATAATACTATCACCAGCAGTGAGTCATATGGAATGGGTCAGATGTTAAGAAAGTCTCAACGAGCTCCCAAAAGACGTGTCACAAGTGATATCTCCCCCTAGACCTGAGGTGTCTCTTCTGGTTGTTGTATTGGTGTGTGTGATGAGTGTGGATCCAGGGCTCTACAGTGTTTAGGCTTGCCGTTAGCGTCCCAGTAACATAGCATTAGCTTCCTAGTCATCTCAATGGCCCGGCGCTGTCTCAACTGTTTCCTCACGCTCCGATACACACACCTTCTGTGAGTCTGGAGCATCGCTAGTCAGTTTCCTAATTTCCTTTCTTTTGTGCCTCCCTCTGGGCCCGGCTGAGGAGGTCTCAGTGTGAGCTGGTGTTATGAGCTGGTGTTAGCACCTATTCCCTCCACTTCATGTCATTGGAGCCGGGCCACGGCCTGTAGGCACAGGTCCTAGTAGCCAGAGTGCCATCAGATCACTACATTTCTTGGGCTCTCCTGGGTGCCACGGGCTTCCTGGAGGGGCGTGTGATGCATGTTAAGGCGTACTTATCCTGTGAAGTCGGTCCGGCTGATAGCAACGAGGAGATCATCTCTGATTCTCTGAGGGCTCCTCTTCTGGCAGGGAGACACATTCTGATACTGTGCTGTGGCAGCATCTGATACATCCAGAAGGAGAGGAAGAGAAGGAAACGGGGACTAAGCTGATGGCATCTCTCAGATGCAAAGGTGCATTGGAAGCAGAGAGGAAAGTAAAGAGTGAATGGAGAATGGAGAAGGTAACGGGTTATGATTATGAAGGGAGGGAGGTAAGATGTATTAGATTCAGTGGAGAGGAGAGACGGGGGAGGTAGAGAGGAGGAGGTTAGAGAGGGAGGAGACGGGGGAGGTTAGAGAGGAGAGGGGGAGGTTAGAGAGGAGAGGGGGGTTAGAGAGGACAGGGGGAGGTTAGAGAGGGAGGAGATGGGGGAGGTTAGAGAGGAGAGGGGGAGGTTAGAGAGGAGAGAGGAGGGGGGTTAGAGAGCAGAGGGGGTTAGAGAGGAGAGGGGGGTTGAGAGGAGAGGGGGTTTTGAGAGGAGGGGGGTTAGAGAGGAGAGAGGGAGGTTAGAGAGGAGAGGGGGTAGAGAGGAGAGGGGGTTAGAGAGGAGGGGGGTTAGAGAGGAGAGGGGGTGTCTGGTGGGAAGGGAAAGTGCCCTGTCTAGGGCAGGAGGTGGGGGCAGGAGGTGGGGGTTAAAGGGATCACAAAGAGGGTTCTTGTGGGAACACTGAGGTTCCTTGAAGCCCTGGCACCTTATGGCATTGCCTGGAGTGAAACAGATGCTGCCAGCCTTGAGTATGGCACAGATGAGACCGTTTAGAAGTAGAGAACATGACTAGTGTTACAAAGGGAGACAGAGCGTGGTTCTAATGTCCTTCAAAAGAAACACAACTACAACCAAATGCAGTGCATTACTGTATTAGTCGCAACAAGGAACTAAGTAAAATATTAGTGGCAATAGGTTGTGCTTACTAATGTGTGGTACACCCAAAGGTTGCCTGGGTAATATTAAGCTGTGACAGAATATTAAATGTGAACTGTGCAGCACTCACGGTGAAGGTTAGAAGATCCTGTGAGGATTGTAGGTTCCAAGCCTGCATGGTCACTCTCATAAGCAGTTGTATATTACTGAAGCTGCTTTAAGTAATACATCCTCGTTACCTTCCTCTTCCGGGCCTGAGTGAGTAGCCGAGGAGTTTGGTGTGTGTGTGTGTGTGTGTGTGTGTGTGTGTGTGTGTGTGTGTCTCACATTAGCCTTTTTCCATTAAAGCAATTTCACCGCCCATTGTATTCCTGAAGAGGACCTGGGAAGTCACTAATGGTGTCACACACACACACCTCTTACAGTGTGCTATCATCACCTGTCGCCTGATTGCTGTGTAAAACACACACATTAGCATAGATTGAGACACATTATCACTCCTGATTATGTGACGCTAAGAGGTTTCATACAAAAAACACCTCACACCTTTCCTCAACAATGCCTGGCGTTACTGAGATAAGTGCATGTTTCAGAAAAGCACGGGCACTCCAGAAGCCTGGAGACTGTGGGGATGGTTTTAATGCTCTCGTGTGATTCTCATTCATTAGAGGCAATTTTATTATCAAGACTAATATAAATATTGCTGTTCAAATATCGTTGAACATGTCCATACGTGATGAAAATCCATACGTGATGTGATCATTAACTCCTAAAAATAAATATAAGTAATTTAATTCTATACAGTATGTGCACACTGACACACAGGTCCGAATGACAGAGGTAACAGCAGGAAGTTGTGCAGGTGGTCTGCTTGATGAGAAACAGGAAGTGTCTGACATGTACGGCGGACGCACAGGACACAGGCTGGGGTCAGAGGTCAATGTTCTCTCCTCTCTGCCATGTTTTCTTAAGTCCGGCCTTTTTAATGAGGTCTTGTTACATCCGTCCATCCTCTCTTGTTTAAACGGGTGAAGGAGACACAGTAGAAAAGAGGGCCTGTGTGTCTTCACCAGACCAGGAGGTCACCAGACCAGGAGGACATCAGACCAGGAGAAAACCAGACCAGGAGGACATCAGACCATGAGGACACCAGACCATGAGGACACCAGACCATGAGGACACCAGACCATGAGGACACCAGACCAGGAGGACACCAGACCAGGAGGACTCAAGACCAGGAGGACTCAAGACCAGGAGGACATCAGACCAGGAGGACATCAGACCAGGAGGACACCAGACCAGGAGGACATCAGACCAGGAGGACATCATACCAGGAGGACACCAGACCAGGAGGACATCAGACCAGGAGTAAACCAGACCATGAGGACATCAGACCATGAGGACACCAGACCAGGAGGACATCAGACCAGGAGGACACCAGGCCAGGAGGACACCAGACCAGGAGGACATCAGATGGAAGACACCAGACCAGGAGGACATCAGACCATGAGGACACCAGACCAGGAGGACACCAGACCAGGAGGACACCAGACCAGGAGGACACCAGACCAGGAGGACACCAGGCCAGGAGGACACCAGACCAGGAGGACATCAGATGGAAGACACCAGACCAGGAGGACACCAGACAAGGACGACATCAGACCATGAGGACACCAGACCAGGAGGACACCAGAACAGGAGGACATCAGATGGAAGACACCAGACCAGGAGGACACCAGACCATGAGGACACCAGATGGAAGACACCAGACCAGGAGGACACCAGACCAGGAGGACACCAGACCAGGAGGACACCAGACCAGGAGGACATCAGATGGAAGACACCAGACCAGGAGGACACCAGACCAGGAGGACACCAGACCAGGAGGACACCAGACCAGGAGGACACCAGACCAGGAGGACACCAGACCAAGAGGACACCAGACCAGGAGGACACCAGACCAGGAGGACACCAGACCAAGAGGACATCAGACCAGGAGGACACCAGACCAGGAGGACACCAGACCTGGAGGACATCAGATGGAAGACACCAGACCAGGAGGACACCAGACCAAGAGGACACCAGACCAGGAGGACACCAGACCAGGAGGACACCAGACCAGGAGGACACCAGACCAGGAGGACACCAGACCAGGAGGACATCAGACCAGGAGGACACCAGACCAGGAGGACACCAGACCTGGAGGACATCAGATGGAAGACACCAGACCAGGAGGACACCAGACCAGAAGGACACCAGACCAGGAGGACACCAGACCAGGAGGACATCAGACCATGAGGACATCAGACCAGGAGGACACCAGACCAAGAGGATACCAGACCAGACACTAGAGATCGACAAAACAAACCCACTCTGTAAAATGTAATGACACTGCACTTCTACTTTTGGCTACAGTTGACAAGCTTACACAAATCACTTAACTATTATTCAGATAAAAAGCTATGAAAAAGCCTAAATATGCAGAGGTACATAGTGTAGTGGTTAGGATGTCCTTATATACAGAGGTGCATAGTGGTTGGGATGTCCTTATATACAGAGGTACACAGTGGTTGGGATGTCCTTATATACAGAGGTACATAGTGGTTAGGATGTCCTTATATACAGAGGTGCATAGTGGTTGGGATGTCCTTATATACAGAGGTGCACAGTGGTTGCAATGTCCTTATATACAGAGGTGCATAGTGGTTGGGATGTCCTTATATACAGAGGTACATAGTGGTTGGGATGTCCTTATATACAGAGGTACATAGTGGTTGGGATGTCCTTATATACAGAGGTACACAGTGGTTGGGATGTCCTTATATACAGAGGTACACAGTGGTTGGGATGTCCTTATATACAGAGGTACATAGTGGTTGGGATGTCCTTATATACAGAGGTGCATAGTGGTTGGGATGTCCTTATATACAGAGGTACATAGTGGTTGGGATGTCCTTATATACAGAGGTACATAGTGGTTGGGATGTCCTTATATACAGAGGTACACAGTGGTTGGGATGTCCTTATATACAGAGGTGCACAGTGGTTGCAATGTCCTTATATACAGAGGTGCATAGTGGTTGGGATGTCCTTATATACAGAGGTACATAGTGGTTGGGATGTCCTTACATACAGAGGTACATAGTGGTTGGGATGTCCTTATATACAGAGGTGCATAGTGGTTGGGATGTCCTTATATACAGAGGTACACAGTGGTTGGGATGTCCTTATATACAGAGGTGCATAGTGGTTGGGATGTCCTTATATACAGAGGTGCATAGTGGTTGGGATGTCCTTATATACAGAGGTGCATAGTGGTTGGGATGTCCTTATATACAGAGGTACACAGTGGTTGGGATGTCCTTATATACAGAGGTACATAGTGGTTAGGATGTCCTTATATACAGAGGTGCATAGTGGTTGGGATGTCCTTATATACAGAGGTGCACAGTGGTTGCAATGTCCTTATATACAGAGGTGCATAGTGGTTGGGATGTCCTTATATACAGAGGTACATAGTGGTTGGGATGTCCTTATATACAGAGGTACATAGTGGTTGGGATGTCCTTATATACAGAGGTACACAGTGGTTGGGATGTCCTTATATACAGAGGTGCATAGTGGTTGGGATGTCCTTATATACAGAGGTACATAGTGGTTGGGATGTCCTTATATACAGAGGTGCATAGTGGTTGGGATGTCCTTATATACAGAGGTACATAGTGGTTGGGATGTCCTTATATACAGAGGTACATAGTGGTTGGGATGTCCTTATATACAGAGGTACACAGTGGTTGGGATGTCCTTATATACAGAGGTACATAGTGGTTAGGATGTCCTTATATACAGAGGTGCATAGTGGTTGGGATGTCCTTATATACAGAGGTGCATAGTGGTTGGGATGTCCTTATATACAGAGGTGCATAGTGGTTGGGATGTCCTTATATACAGAGGTACACAGTGGTTGGGATGTCCTTATATACAGAGGTGCATAGTGGTTGGGATGTCCTTATATACAGAGGTGCATAGTGGTTGGGATGTCCTTATATACAGAGGTACATAGTGGTTAGGATGTCCTTATATACAGAGGTGCATAGTAGATGGGATGTCCTTATATACAGAGGTACACAGTGGTTGGGATGTCCTTATATACAGAGGTGCATAGTGGTTGGGATGTCCTTATATACAGAGGTGCATAGTGGATGGGATGTCCTTATATACAGAGGTGCATAGTGGTTGGGATGTCCTTATATACAGAGGTGCATAGTGGTTGGGATGTCCTTATATACAGAGGTGCATAGTGGTTGGGATGTCCTTATATACAGAGGTACATAGTGGTTGGGATGTCCTTATATACAGATGTACATAGTGGTTGGGATGTCCTTATATACAGAGGTACATAGTGGTTGGGATGTCCTTATATACAGAGGTGCATAGTAGATGGGATGTCCTTATATACAGAGGTACACAGTGGTTGGGATGTCCTTATATACAGAGGTGCATAGTGGTTGGGATGTCCTTATATACAGAGGTACACAGTGGTTGGGATGTCCTTATATACAGAGGTCATAGTGGTTGGGATGTCCTTATATACAGAGGTACATAGTGGTTGGGATGTCCTTATATACAGAGGTACACAGTGGTTGGGATGTCCTTATATACAGAGGTACATAGTGGTTGGGATGTCCTTATATACAGAGGTGCATAGTGGTTGGGATGTCCTTATATACAGAGGTACATAGTGGTTGGGATGTCCTTATATACAGAGGTACATAGTGGTTGGGATGTCCTTATATACAGAGGTACACAGTGGTTGGGATGTCCTTATATACAGAGGTGCATAGTGGTTGGGATGTCCTTATATACAGAGGTACACAGTGGTTGGGATGTCCTTATATACAGAGGTGCACAGTGGTTGGGATGTCCTTATATACAGAGGTACATAGTGGTTGGGATGTCCTTATATACAGAGGTGCATAGTGGTTGGGATGTCCTTATATACAGAGGTACATAGTGGTTAGGATGTCCTTATATACAGAGGTGCACAGTGGTTGGGATGTCCTTATATACAGAGGTACATAGTGGTTGGGATGTCCTTATATACAGAGGTGCACAGTAGATGGGATGTCCTTATATACAGAGGTACATAGTGGTTGGGATGTCCTTATATACAGAGGTGCATAGTGGTTGGGATGTCCTTATATACAGAGGTACATAGTGGTTGGGATGTCCTTATATACAGAGGTACACAGTGGTTGGGATGTCCTTATATACAGAGGTGCATAGTGGTTGGGATGTCCTTATATACAGAGGTACACAGTGGTTGGGATGTCCTTATATACAGAGGTGCACAGTGGTTGGGATGTCCTTATATACAGAGGTGCATAGTGGTTGGGATGTCCTTATATACAGAGGTACATAGTGGTTAGGATGTCCTTATATACAGAGGTGCACAGTGGTTGGGATGTCCTTATATACAGAGGTACATAGTGGTTGGGATGTCCTTATATACAGAGGTGCACAGTAGATGGGATGTCCTTATATACAGAGGTACATAGTGGTTGGGATGTCCTTATATACAGAGGTGCATAGTGGTTGGGATGTCCTTATATACAGAGGTACATAGTGGTTGGGATGTCCTTATATACAGAGGTACACAGTGGTTGGGATGTCCTTATATACAGAGGTGCATAGTGGTTGGGATGTCCTTATATACAGAGGTACACAGTGGTTGGGATGTCCTTATATACAGAGGTGCACAGTGGTTGGGATGTCCTTATATACAGAGGTACATAGTGGTTGGGATGTCCTTATATACAGAGGTACACAGTGGTTGGGATGACCTTATATACAGAGGTACATAGTGGTTGGGATGACCTTCTAATGTCTACTGTTGTGTGTCCTTTAGAAAAGCACTAAACACTAATTGCTTGTTTGTCGCTGTAGAGGAGAGCGTTGCTGTGCTGAAAAATATTTTGGATCCAATAAATATTAATAAATACATTTAAGGCCAAAATATCGATTAGTGGAACAATGTAGGAAGTGCAATACAGCAATGACAAAAGAAAACAAAGAAAAGGAATTATGTCTGTAATGCTAGCTTCTGGGTTATTTTAGCTGATAAGCAGGTTGCTTAGCTGGTACTGGGTGATATAATAAGTTAGAGCGTAGTAATATTTAATCAAATAATATATTCCACGTCATGCTGACTAGATATCTAACAAGTGTATGCCAATTTTCAGCAATTTCTAGTTGGCAACATTAGCAAAGCTGGCTTTGAGCTATGAATCTTTACACATAGGCACTTCCCCCTGCTATCATGGCTGTCAAGGCGTTAGCAACGTCTGGCCAGGAAAAAGTGATATACAGGCTGAAATAAGTGGAAATATTTGGAAATCTTTATGAGAATTCAGAGTGTAAAAAAGTGCACTCCGGTAAAATTAACCAGGCACTCAGAGTTAGGATAAACATAACAAATGGTATTTTGCTTTGTAGTGGAAGAACTACCATCACTCAATCAGAAATAAATGGTTCAAACAAAACATTCAGACAGAGTTAAAATAAAACATGACATTGTTGGCAATGCATTAACAGCTCAACCGATGATCGGCTAGCTAACTAAAAAGTCCAAGAATATATGCCACTTTGCAACTATTGTCACATCCAAATCTTCCCAAATATCCATTCAAATTTACCAAAAAAAGTTTTTCTGTTTCTGAGTTTATCACAGAGGATACATCTGTTGATAACGTGGTAACAAAATAGTTAATAGTTGCTGGGCCAGGCATACTGTTTGAGATTCAACAGCAGATCTTGTGTTGGCTACCAAAGTCTACCTTCTGTAGATTCCAGAACATGTTGGGTCATTGATATGTTAAACAGAAAACATCACCTATTAGTTTATCTATCTGAGGTAACTCTCTGCCATTACATGATTGTGTATCTATACGATACTAGTAATAACCATATGAACACTACAACATCAGAGCATACACATATGCAAGGGGCAAGATACACAAAAGACAGCATACATGAAACCACAGGATCAAACAGGTAGAGGCAGGTTGTAGGTGGTTCTGCAGATACTGAATTTGGGATTTTCATTAGTTGTCAATTTTAATCATCACAATTAAATCAAATAAACATTTGAAATATATCAGTCTGTGTGTAATGAATGAATATAATATCCAAGTTTCACTTTTTGAATGGAATTACTGAAATAAATCAACTTTTATATATATGACCAGCACCTGTATATAAAGCAAGCAGCAGGACTGGATGCTTACCTTTTAATACGGTGTGGAAAGGAAAAAGTCAGAGGTCAACAAGTTATCAAAACATATGAGTTAGTACATAATATCTGATATAATGTTCACCCATAAGGTGATTATCAAAATGACAAGTGGAGTAAGGAATCAGCCAATACAGTTGGCAGTCCCATCCCATCGACTACATTCAAATTGTGGATGGCTTTATTGGCAATGCACATGCTTGAACATATCTTGTCTAGGTTATGTGACCGACTTAAAGACAGCAAATGTCCCAAAAAATCAACCCCTAGTCCTTAATCTTTTGTGACTTCACCTGTGATATGCTAAGTGCTTTAACTAGTTTTTGGTGACGGCGTATCATATTTATTTTAGCCTCATAGCTTTTCCCTGCCACCACCTAATATCGCAACAGAATTGGCCAAACGTATAAAAGACAGAACTAATAGTGTGCACATACCTTCAATAAACATTGTAACTTGTAAACTAATGAATGTAACTTGCAATACACTACTGCCTCATATGCTGCTGTTTCTAACAACGGAGGGACAAAACATGTAACTTGACATTCACTGGTCAAACCTACATTTTATCTTTGCTAAATATTAATAATATAAGGACCTATTCATATATGCACTAGCACTAGTTTGAATCAGTTAGCACTGTTATTCTAATGGTAGCTAGTGTTGGCCAATTAATTCCTCTCAGCTATTGTTGTTTCCAAGATATACATTTAACATGACTAACCAAAGTTCTATGAATAGGCCAAATGTATAAAAAGGAAAAATGGAGTACATACATAGAGCTACGCTGATGCGACAGTTCCTAAGAAATAATCAGCAACATGCATGTTGGCATTTTTACAATGCTAGCTAGCGTTAGCCTAGTAATTCCTGTCAGGTATTTTTCACAATTAAATGGCTTAAACGTTTTAAATGACTTGGCAAAGTTGTATGACGATTAAAGCAAAAGTCGTTGGTGAAATATTCCAATACAGCAGCTGAATAGCTGAACATTTTGATATGACACGTGTGTGTGTGTGCACTTAAAACTGTAGGAGCAGCGCAGTTTACACACATCTCATAATTTCCAGAGCGAGCTGGTCTCACACACTCTTCCAGAATGTTCTGACGCAGCTGTGGCCAATCAGCAACAAGCAAACGCAGCTCTGTGACAACATTGTCTTTGTCTGTTGAATAGATTCACACGAGCTATACTATATAATTGATTCCATCAGCTATACTATCCAAAGTATAAGTCTCACAGTTTAAATAATTACATCATGGGTATCCTAAGAACCAGGCAGACATTTTAATGTATAACATGTATCTGTAACCTCAGAAATGTAGGCGCTATCACAATTTACAAATGACCAAAAAAGTACTTACTAGCCAATCATTTCTTGAGGGGTGATTCAAAGGTTGCTGTCTATGGGGAGGCACTAGTTGGAAACAAAAGGACATAACGTAATAACTATTTATGTTACATCTTATATTTGGACATTTTTAGTGACAGCACAAATAGCTGAACATTTTGATATGCCATTTTTATGTATACAGACTTGAAACTCAGGCAGCAGCAGCAGTTTATAAATGTTCTAAAAATGTTCTCCTGAAGAAGAGCTCACAGTCTAATTTTGAACATTCTACCAATGTATTTCAATGAGGATTAATTTGTGACAATAACGTTAATATTTTGTAAACTACATAACGGAACCTTCTACAAAACAAAAGCAACAAAATAGGGTTTGGGACGCACATTTTGACCATTGTCAAGCACACATAATAATAATCCCCATCAACTGAAATGGGATTTTGTCAGTCTTACCAATACCCTATGCCAAAGACATAGTTACATAGTTTAAATAGTTAACAGCGTTATACAGTGGATATGAAAACACCCCCCACCCCAGGTTTTTGTGATGTGAAATGAGAGAAATCATGTCAGAAGTTTTTTCCCTTTTAATGTGAGCTATACCGTGAACAGTTCAATCGGAAACTTAAATCTTGAGTGGGAAAAATAAAAACCTTACAATCACATCCTCTGCATGTGTGTGTGTTTCTCCTACTCTGCATGTGTGTGTGTTACTCCTCCCACTCTGCATGTGTGTGTGTTACTCCTCCCACTCTGCATGTGTGTGTGTTACTCCTCCCACTCTGCATGTGTGTGTGTTACTCCTCCTACTCTGCATGTGTGTGTGTTTCTCCTACTCTGCATGTGTGTGTGTGTTACTCCTCCCACTCTGCATGTGTGTGTGTTACTCCTCCTACTCTGCATGTGTGTGTGTTACTCCTCCTACTCTGCATGTGTGTGTGTTACTCCTCCCACTCTGCATGTGTGTGTGTTACTCCTCCTACTCTGCATGTGTGTGTGTTACTCCTCCCACTCTTCATGTGTGTGTGTTACTCCTCCCACTCTACATGTGTGTGTGTTTCTCCTACTCTGCATGTGTGTGTGTTTCTCCTACTCTGCATGTGTGTGTGTTTCTCCTACTCTGCATGTGTGTGTGTTTCTCCTCCTACTCTGCATGTGTGTGTGTTTCTCCTACTCTGCATGTGTGTGTGTTTCTCCTCCCACTCTACATGTGTGTGTGTTACTCCTCCCACTCTGCATGTGTGTGTGTTTCTCCTACTCTGCATGTGTGTGTGTTTCTCCTCCCACTCTGCATGTGTGTGTGTTTCTCCTCCTACTCTGCATGTGTGTGTGTTTCTCCTACTCTGCATGTGTGTGTGTTTCTCCTCCCACTCTGCATGTGTGTGTGTTTCTCCTCCTACTCTGCATGTGTGTGTATTTCTCCTCCTACTCTGCATGTGTGTGTGTTTCTCCTACTCTGCATGTGTGTGTGTTACTCCTCCTCTGCATGTGTGTGTGTTTCTCCTCCCACTCTGCATGTGTGTGTGTTTCTCCTACTCTGCATGTGTGTGTGTTACTCCTCCTACTCTGCATGTGTGTGTGTTTCTCCTCCCACTCTGCATGTGTGTGTGTTACTCCTCCTACTCTGCATGTGTGTGTGTTACTCCTCCTACTCTGCATGTGTGTGTGTTACTCCTCCTACTCTGCATGTGTGTGTATGTTTCTCCTCCTACTCTGCATGTGTGTGTGTTACTCCTCCCACTCTGCATGTGTGTGTGTTACTCCTCCCACTCTGCATGTGTGTGTGTTACTCCTCCCACTCTGCATGTGTGTGTGTTACTCCTCCTACTCTGCATGTGTGTGTGTTTCTCCTACTCTGCATGTGTGTGTGTTTCTCCTCCTACTCTGCATGTGTGTGTGTGTTTCTCCTCCTACTCTGCATGTGTGTGTGTGTTACTCCTCCTACTCTGCATGTGTGTGTGTTTCTAGTCCTACAATGTTGATTCTGGACTGAGCCTTGGCTCCAGCTCTCTGGTCTTGGCCACGCATCGATCAGCCTCTGATTGGATCAGGGCTTTTGTGATGGCTGATGGGACAGATTTCAGCCAAGTGGCACAGTGAGCGTGTTCAGTAGCAGGCAGATGGACACTGAGTGAAAGAGCTGTGATTTCTCATTGTGTCTCAGCGTCTTTAGGGGTGCGTCCCCCTAGCAGATCCAACGTCCAAAATCTCTATTCACAAATCAATGGCGAGCGCTATCGCAGTCCAAGAAAACGCCTCTCCAAGTTCTCATTTGTGAATGTGAATAAGGACTGGGTGATACATTGGACGTGTACTGTAGTAGAACGTATTGCTGCTTCCAAATATCAGCCATGTTGAGTTTTTAGGAATGGGGTCAATATAGGAAAATAATAGAAATCCTTTATGAAACTACTACAATTTCAAATTAGGATTATTTAAAAGTTTTTCATCAATTTCCTAAAATCCTAAATGTATTAAATTGTTGATCCCAATCCTAATGTACTAGTAAAAAACACACAAAGTCAAGTTAAAGTATTAGTATTAGTATTAGTCACCGTTGTCTCCAGCTGTTGACGATAATGTCAAATGTTAAGGGAGATTTGGGTTCAAAAACAGCTGCACCAAAGTCAATCTTTTTAAACACATCCCAACCCGATTAACAACGTAAAATCGTTAGATATCACAAAGTTCAAACATCTAATAGGACAACCTCTTCACTGTCTAGTAATCTGTGGTCGTCAGTCCCAAATCTGACAGGGATTTGCCCCACGGGTGAGCATTACTCAGCTACTGCTAGCATCTTTCCCCGTATGTGTATGTGCTTGGGTATGTTTGCCGATTACTACAGTTTACTAACACCCATGTAAAAACAGGAATTAGTTTCTAATAAGAAGTGCTTAAGGCCTAAAAATGTCCAAAAGATAATCATTAGGCAGCAGGGGGAACATCTCCCTGTGTCACGCAAGCCCTCCCCCAGCCCTCCCCAAGGCCCTCCCCCAGCCCTCCCCAAGCCCTCCCCCAGCCCTCCCCAAGCACTCCCCAAGCCCTCCCCCAGCCCTCCCCAAGCCCTCCCCGAGCCGGAACAGCCAGCCGGAAGCTCCTGACTGCACAGTGCTGCCCTGCTGCAATACCTCAAGCAGCAAGTGCTGGTCTGAGATCTGTTTAGAAGGGCCATGGCTGGAGTCAGACTCGGCCAACAGAAGGTAGATAGATGCATCCTGGCCAAGGACCAGACACCCTGGTAAAGCTGCCACTACAGCTAATCTCTAATCTGGAGATTTACTCTCTGTTTTCCTCACCCTCTCTCTGTCTCTATTTCCATGTCTCTCTATTCAACTCTCTCTACTTTAGACTCATGTCTGTTAATGGACTAATCTGTGAATATTTTACAAATGCATTTATCGTAAAATATGTTATTACAGTTTTTCTCAATCGATTTGGTATGTTTCTCCAAACTCAGGTAACTGCTCTCAAAACAGTTAACACAGCAAACTAAACACACTCTTATGTTGGCAAAACAGTTAAACATTCACTGCACAATTAAACACAGCATTTTATTCTAGTAATGCATGTATTAAAATTCAATATTAACATCAAAACTAAAAGTGTGTTCTCTGTTGATTTGATAACAAATTCAGCTGAAGACACACAAAGAAATAAATGAAAATACATGTTTTTCATTAAGTTCTTTAATGAGGAGTTCAGGTCTATAACAATGAGTTTTCACACCACAAAAAATATGCAAATACAGTAAGTACATATTTAAATAAAAAGTTACATGTAAAAACAAATGCATTCATTGAATCAATTAATTTATTGATCATGCCTCTCAATATTACATCTGGCCAGAGAATTTCATCAACATTTCACTTACAGTAGCATGGAATAGTTTATGGACACATACTTTAAATTCTGAAAAATTATAACTTTGTGTTGACAGTAAAAGTGCAGTAACTGGGTTGCACATACTTGAACAAACTGGAATCGCAACTCCTTCACTCTAACGGTGTTCCTCTCAAAGGGCACTTTGTATACTTGCTTCATTCGGATTTAATTTCTCCTTAGAACACGATCAGTTGTGGAGAGACTGAATTGGTGGATATTGTGGAACAGTTGATTGTCCTGTATTATTCTTTGCTGAAATTCTTTGAGGCGGAGGGCATTGTTCTGGACCACCATATCAACAATGGCATGCTCTTGTTCAATTGAAAGAAGTCTTGTTCGTCCACCTGAATGTTCTATAACTTCAATTCTGTAAAATGTTTGGACAAGCAGGAACATTTACTGTAGAAATCTAGACCTATGTCAAACAAGACTACATGGACTCTCATTGTAGAAGTAGAATGATATAGTTACTTACCGGTTTTCCCTCTGAAATGTGCGGATAATTGAAGCCACTGTGGATCTGTTTATATTGAGCTGTACTCTCTGCCCAGCTTCTCTCAGTGAGAGACCATGATTTATGACATGATCAATAAGTGTGGCTCTGATTTCATTTGAAACACACATGTACCATATCCTTCTACCTCTCCTCCCTCCTCTTACACCTTGCCCTCCTCTTACACCTTGTCCTCCTCTTACACCTTGCCCTCCTCTTACACCTTGCCCTCCTCTTACACCTTGCCCTCCTCTTACACCTTGCCCTCCTCTTACACCTTGCCCTCCTCTTACACCTTGCCCTCCTCTTACACCTTGTCCTCCTCTTACACCTTGCCCTCCTCTTACACCTTGCCCTCCTCTTACACCTTGCCCTCCTCTTACACCTTGCCGTCCTCTTACACCTTGCCCTCCTCTTACACCTTGTCCTCCTCTTACACCTTGCCCTCCTCTAACACCTTGCCCTCCTCTTACACCTTGCCCTCCTCTTACACCTTGCCCTCCTCTTACACCTTGTCCTCCTCTTACACCTTGCCCTCCTCTTACACCTTGCCCTCCTCTTACACCTTGCCCTCCTCTTACACCTTGTCCTCCTCTTACACCTTGCCCTCCTCTTACACCTTGCCCTCCTCTTACACCTTGCCCTCCTCTTACACCTTGCCCTCCTCTTACATCTTGTCCTCCTCTTACACCTTGTCCTCCTCTTACACCTTGCCCTCCTCTTACACCTTGCCCTCCTCTTACACCTTGCCCTCCTCTTACACCTTGTCCTCCTCTTACACCTTGCCCTCCTCTTACACCTTGCCCTCCTCTTACACCTTGCCGTCCTCTTACACCTTGCCCTCCTCTTACACCTTGTCCTCCTCTTACACCTTGCCCTCCTCTAACACCTTGCCCTCCTCTTACACCTTGCCCTCCTCTTACACCTTGCCCTTTGCTTACACCTTGGTCTCCTCTTACATCTTGCCCTCCTCTTACACCTTGTCCTCCTCTTACACCTTGCCCTCCTCTTACACCTTGCCCTCCTCTTACACCTTGCCCTCCTCTTACACCTTGCCCTCCTCTTACACCTTGTCCTCCTCTTACACCTTGTCCTCCTCTTACACCTTGCCCTCCTCTTACACCTTGCCCTCCTCTTACACCTTGACCTCCTCTTACACCTTGCCCTCCTCTTACACCTTGACCTCCTCTTACACCTTGCCCTCCTCTTACACCTTGCCCTCCTCTTACACCTTGCCCTTTGCTTACCCCTTGGTCTCCTCTTACATCTTGCCCTCCTCTTACACCTTGTCCTCCTCTTACACCTTGCCCTCCTCTTACACCTTGCCCTCCTCTTACACCTTGCCCTCCTCTTACACCTTGCCCTCCTCTTACACCTTGTCCTCCTCTTACACCTTGTCCTCCTCTTACACCTTGCCCTCCTCTTACACCTTGCCCTCCTCTTACACCTTGTCCTCCTCTTACACCTTGCCCTCCTCTTACACCTTGTCCTCCTCTTACACCTTGTCCTCCTCTTACACCTTGTCCTCCTCTTACACCTTGCCCTCCTCTTACACCTTGTCCTCCTCTTACACCTTGCCCTCCTCTTACACCTTGTCCTCCTCTTACACCTTGCCCTCCTCTTACACCTTGCCCTCCTCTTACACCTTGTCCTCCTCTTACACCTTGTCCTCCTCTTACACCTTGTCCTCCTCTTACACCTTGCCCTCCTCTTACACCTTGTCCTCCTCTTACACCTTGCCCTCCTCTTACACCTTGTCCTCCTCTTACACCTTGCCCTCCTCTTACACCTTGCCCTCCTCTTACACCTTGCCCTCCTCTTACACCTTGCCCTCCTCTTACACCTTGCCCTCCTCTTACACCTTGCCCTCCTCTTACACCTTGTCCTCCTCTTACACCTTGCCCTCCTCTTACACCTTGCCCTCCTCTTACACCTTGCCCTCCTCTTACACCTTGCCCTCCTCTTACACCTTGCCCTCCTCTTACACCTTGCCCTCCTCTTACACCTTGCCCTCCTCTTACACCTTGCCCTCCTCTTACACCTTGACCTCCTCTTACACCTTGCCCTCCTCTTACACCTTGCCCTCCTCTTACACCTTGCCCTTTGCTTACACCTTGGTCTCCTCTTACATCTTGCCCTCCTCTTACACCTTGTCCTCCTCTTACACCTTGCCCTCCTCTTACACCTTGCCCTCCTCTTACACCTTGCCCTCCTCTTACACCTTGCCCTCCTCTTACACCTTGTCCTCCTCTTACACCTTGTCCTCCTCTTACACCTTGCCCTCCTCTTACACCTTGCCCTCCTCTTACACCTTGTCCTCCTCTTACACCTTGCCCTCCTCTTACACCTTGTCCTCCTCTTACACCTTGTCCTCCTCTTACACCTTGTCCTCCTCTTACACCTTGCCCTCCTCTTACACCTTGTCCTCCTCTTACACCTTGCCCTCCTCTTACACCTTGTCCTCCTCTTACACCTTGCCCTCCTCTTACACCTTGTCCTCCTCTTACACCTTGTCCTCCTCTTACACCTTGCCCTCCTCTTACACCTTGTCCTCCTCTTACACCTTGCCCTCCTCTTACACCTTGTCCTCCTCTTACACCTTGCCCTCCTCTTACACCTTGTCCTCCTCTTACACCTTGCCCTCCTCTTACACCTTGTCCTCCTCTTACACCTTGCCCTCCTCTTACACCTTGCCCTCCTCTTCCTCTCTGTCCATTTCTTCTTATATTTTCTACTCTTTCTCTTTCCACTATACCATTGCCCTCCAGTCTATCTCTTTCTCTTTCTCCTACATCTTCAGCTCTTCTTGCTCCTTCTCCGTCTCCTCTTCATCTTCCTCTACCCTGTCCACCACCTCTCACTCTTACACCTCTTCCTTTTCCACTGCTCATTCTCCCGTTTTTATTGTATTTTCTCCTCATTCGTCTTTTTTGTTTTTTTCTTCCCCTTTTGTAGTTGTTGTAATTAAGACGGCTGTGTCTTAAATACACACACACCCTCCTAACACACACACACACCCACACACACACCCTCCTAACACACACACACACACCCTCCTAACACACACACACACACACACACACCCTCCTAACACACACACACACACACACACACCCACACCCTCCTAACACACACACACACACACACACACCCTCCTAACACACACACACACCCTCCTAACACACACACACACCCTCCTAACACACACACACCCACACCCTCCTAACACACACACACCCTCCTAACACACACACACCCTCCTAACACACACACCCTCCTAACACACACACACACACTCCTAACACACACACCCACAAACACACCCTCCTAACAGACACACACACACACACACACCATCCTAACACACACTTACACACACCCTCCTAACACACACCCACACACACACCCTCCTAACACACATACACACACACACACACACACCCTCCTAACACACACACACCATCCTAACACACACACCATCCTAACACACACACTCACCCTCCTAACACACACACACACACACCATCCTAACACACACATTGTTCCAGAATTATATACGGAACCAGGCCCAGCCCAAGAAATGAGAGTGTTCTTATTCCAGAATTATATACAGAACCAGGCCCAGCCCATGAAATGAGAGTGTTCTTATTCCAGAATTATATACAGAACCAGGCCCAGCCCATGAAATGAGAGTGTTCTTATTCCAGAATTATATACAGAACCAGGCCCAGCCCATGAAATGAGAGTGTTCTTATTCCAGAATTATATACAGAACCAGGCCCAGCCCATGAAATGAGAGTGTTCTTATTCCAGAATTATATACAGAACCAGGCCCAGCCCAAGAAATGAGAGGGTTATTATTCCAGAATTATATACAGAACCAGGCCCAGCCCAAGAAATGAGAGGGTTATTATTCCAGAATTATATACAGAACCAGGCCCAGCCCAAGAAATGAGAGGGTTATTATTCCAGAATTATATACAGAACCAGGCCCAGCCCAAGAAATGAGGGAGAGCATTTTTCTGAGTTTTTCAAACTAAAGTAGTGGACTAGAGTGTTGAGAGTTGACATTTTAGATATCTACTAGAGTGTTGAGAGTTGACATTTTAGATATCTACTAGAGTGTTGAGAGTTGACATTTTAGATATCTACTAGAGTGTTGAGAGTTGACATTTTAGATATCTACTAGAGTGTTGAGAGTTGACATTTTAGATATCTACTAGAGTGTTGAGAGTTGACATTTTAGATATCTACTAGAGTGTTGAGAGTTGACATTTTAGATATCTACTAGAGTGTTGAGAGTTGACATTTTAGTTATCTACAAGAGTGTTGAGAGTTGACATTTTAGATATCTACTAGAGTGTTGAGAGTTGACATTTTAGATATCTACTGTGCATCACGCTGTAAAACACTGTTTGAATTCATCATGAGATATTTAGTGTCATCAAAATAATTCTCTCTCAGCATCTTAAGCACAGTAACATCAATTATTGTACATTTTTAACCAAAACCTTACATTTTTATATGTAAACGTTTTACAAAGAAAAGGGGTTAGACTGAATCTTGGGTTGAAAATCCTGGATTTAAAAACAACTACCTTGTTCATTTTTTTCATGCAAAATGCTATTTGAAGAAATCTGTCACTTTCTCATATTTCCGGGACTTCATTTCATCTTCATCTTGGGCTCCATTGGGTCTCTGCCAAATAATTTGCAATACAAACGTGGTATGGGTCAAGAGACGAAGGGCTACACATAACTCCCTCCTGAACCCCCCAAAAGCAAGTCTAGTTCCCACCCACGTTCCACTCCCCCTTACTTAGGCCCTTGCTGCAATTACGGCCAATCACAGGACCTCAATAGAAAGCGACTAGGGCTTGTTTGTGCTTCGGTGGTCATTAAGAGGAGGGCAAAGAAAGGAATTAATTACTTAATTGAGGAGGACAAAAAGGGAAAAATCACACCGAGCTAGGGAGGGCATGAATGGGGCGCCTAGCTGGAACGCTCCTGGAGCAGGGGATTGTGGGATTGCTGAAGTGTGTCAAGATTTTGGTCCTCCTCCAGAGCAGATGGCAGCTCGGCGTTTACAGAGCAGCCTTTCTCGTCTTTGTCAACCCAGCCTGGCTCCTTTTGTTCTTCTTCGTCTTTTTGATGCAACAATTTCATAGAGGAAGAAAATAACATGAACAGCAACAAAACTGAAATCTGTCCAGTAAAGTATAGAACAGTTTCAACTCCTTATTCCCTATCACTCACTCTCACTCTCTCACCATTATCTTGTCTTATAGTACCTCTCACCGTTTAAAGTTAGATCTAATCAGAAAGGATGTTTGCATTGTTGGGGTGCTGGTGGGTTCTGCTGGTGGGTTCTGCTGGTGTGTTCCTCTGGTGTGTTCTGCTGGTGTGTTCTAGCTCTGGCCAGGACTGGCTTGCACATCAATATTCATTCATATCTAATGTGGCAGTGGCCTCTTACTGCCAAGCCCCAGCCAGCCTTTATATATCCACACTCACAGCCTGATTATTGTGGATAAACATACAAGACATTCCCTCTCATTTCAACCACTCATCCGTTCATAACAACAGAGACTATAGAGAGACTGTACCTAGAGGATATTCTGGTTGTGGTTCTGTCCAAACCAACAGAGACTATAGAGAGACTGTACCTAGAGGATATTCTGGATGTGGTTCCGTCCAAACCAACAGAGACTATAGAGAGACTGTACCTAGAGGATATTTTGGATGTGGTTCTGTCCAAACCAACAGAGACTATAGAGAGACTGTACCTAGAGGATATTCTGGATGTGGTTCCGTCCAAACCAACAGAGACTATAGAGAGACTGTACCTAGAGGATATTCTGGATGTGGTTCCGTCCAAACCAACAGAGACTATAGAGAGACTGTACCTAGAGGATATTCTGGATGTGGTTCTGTCCAAACCAACAGAGACTATAGAGAGACTGTACCTAGAGGATATTCTGGATGTGGTTCCGTCCAAACCAACAGAGACTATAGAGAGTCTGTACCTAGAGGATATTCTTGATGTGGTTCCGCCCAAACCAACAGAGACTATAGAGAGTCTGTACCTAGAGGATATTCTGGATGTGGTTCGTTCCTCTCTTCATTCTATTTTCTTCTCAAGATCCAAAGTGAGATTAATTAAGATAAGAGTTGACAGCATGACTATGTTACTTTACCACCTATACCTTTGTCTAATCTTTCCATAAATACGCTAAATATGAGCAAAAAGATGCAACTTCCAGGTATAGTTTCCCAAAGTTCTTGGAACTTCCTTTTGATCATGTACAATTATTTCCTTTTTAAATTACCTTTAATCTGCAACAATTCCTGGTAGTCGTTCTTAGTAACCATACAAGTATCACTCTGAGCCAGTTCATGTGAAAAACAATTAGAAATTGGGAAAAGACTGACAGTCTTTCTGAGAGTATGAATGCGTATGCTAACAACATATTAGTTCAAATGTGTTTCAGACAACAGCAGTGTTTACTTCTATTACTCCGTCTGATGTCCACTTCAAAATAGAGGAAGGCCGTGGAAGAGAGGAAATTGTAGGAGAGAGGAAAGACAAGTGTGTGGCATAAACAAAGACACACAAGGGGATTAGCATGACAGAGAAGGCTAGTTCTTCACACATTAATACACAATATGAATCCTAACGAACCACCACTTCCAAGGGCCCGATGCAATATGCATCTCCTCTCCATCCGCCTCTTACTCTCTTCACATTTTCTTTTCTTTGCTCGCTGAGGTCTTTTTCTGTCTAGCTTTTCTTTTTTGTATCTCCTCGCTCCTGTTTTTCCCAGCCTCTCTGCTCTTTCTCAGTAGATGTCTGAAGGGCTCTTGATAGTTGGGGAGACGGGCCCTGGCATTCCCTGGGCCAGGGGCCACAGTGGAGGGCCAGAAGGAAAGGAGAGGGCCCCTGCCTGGAGGACAGAAGGATAGCTGGACAGATGAATCTCTGTATGAATGTGGGGAGATGGCATAGATCGTGGGCCCCCCATTGATATAATAAGGGCCAGGTTGGCAGCACTTTAGAGCCTCACATCTCTGTCTTAACGGATCCTTAAGAGCCTTGCCTCATAATTAGCATTTATTTTTGTTTTGCATTCAGATATTTGTGGAGTCCGTTACTCAGTAGGTCATATCATACATCACCTCTGTGCCAAAATCAGCTCCATTCAATGAACAAACATACAATGTTATTCAGTAAATTTACAGTGAAGGAACAATTCATTTTTTTGCCCACTGACAAATACATGAACGGTCTATAATTTTAATGGTAGTTTAATTTGAACAGTGAGAGACAGAATAACAACTAAAAAATCCAGAATAACACATTTTGAATAAGTTATAAATAAATTGATTTGCATTTTACTCAGTGAAGTATTCGACCCCTTTGCATAACGTGACTCGTACTTGGTGGTAAAACCCTTGTTGTCAATCACAGAGGTCAGATGTTTCTTATAGTTGGACACCAGGTCTGCACACAGCTCAGGAAGGATTTTGTCCCACACATCTGCAGATCTTCTCCAATTCAGGGTTTAGAGGCTGACGTTTTGCCAGCTTGAACCTTCATCTCCCTCCACAGATGTTATATGGGACCTTAATGGGCTTCATCTTGAGCCACTACTTTGCTATCATGGCTGTGAGTTTTGGGTCATTGTCATGCTGGAATACACATCCACAACCTATTATCAATGGCTGGGGGTTCTCCAGATGTCACTAGTTTGTGGTCACTATTTTGTGGTCACTAGTTTGTGGTCACTAGTTTGTGTTGTGGTCACTAATTCTGTCCAATTAGAGTTGCTTTCCACCATCTTTTGATGTCAACCCTCCTATTATGGCAGTGACAGGCAGTAGGATGGCCTTCAGCAACCTCCTCAAGGTGATCCAGAGATCAGAGATATCTTTGAGCCTCCCTGAAGCAACTGCCGTCTGTACAAAAGCCAGCCAACATGTGAGCTCTGTTGTAACTCCCATTTAATTAAAAGTACACCCGCAATCAGATGCAATTATGGTGTTTCTATTATCTGGCTGAAACATTAAAAGTACAACCGCAATCAGATGCAATTAAGATGTTTCAATGTTCTGGCTGAAACAAAAAGATTGTGAAATGGCTTGGGATTAGCATTAACCATAGAGAATCATAATCACAGAGTTTCACTCAGCTTCTCAGGGGTCATCTCAGGGGTCATCTCTCTCAGGGGCCATCTCTCTCAGGGGCCATCTCTCTCAGGGGCCATCTCTCTCAGGGGTCATCTCCAGGGCCTGAAGTTAACGTTTTTGGCCACCAGCCACTGTGGCAGGTGGATTTTGAAATCTACCTGCCACAGTGTTTTTTTACCAGCCAAAATGTTTTGTGCCTAAAATAAAGGTGAATGACTCAGAAAATGCATAAGAATGGTTCTTGAACTTGTACAGAATACACATTAAAGTGCTGTCGAGTTATTAACCAACTTAACCAATCTAATTTATGACTAGATCAACATAATGACTTACAACTGTATCTGACCTGGTGTGGCAGGCGTTTAGAATAGAAAATAACAAATATAAACAGCCAATCATCTCACTGAAGGTCTCATTTATTTAGTTAACACCTGCAAGTTAACTGCAATCCATTAGTCACTTTAAATTTTAGATTAACAATAAACATAACATTTATATTATATAAGTTTGTACTAGGGTTGCACGATATTGACAAAATGTGATATTGCGATATTGATCATGAATATTGCGATATCGATATTAATTTCGATATTATTAAACATATGTAAAAACACAAAAGTTATGGGAAAATGCCTCAAAATAGATAAATATATATAAACAAAATCGATTGTGGCGTTTGCACTCATCCTATAGTGGCATGTGTGGTTTTTAAGATGGGAAAATAGGTTGGTTGTATTTCCTGTTGCCCGGTGTATCACCATACCGCAGGGTTTGCAGAGTACAACAGATTGAGCGACATTAGTTTGGTGAAACTTTTCTTAAACTTCTCTAACTCGCTTTTTCTCGCTTTGTCCGGGGGTCTCTATTTCTCTTCACTCACGTAGTCGGAGTTAACACATACGTCACGTGTTCCATAGGGTCTGTACGTTTAGTGGACCCGTGCGCTCACACATACGTCACGTGTTCCATAGGGTCTGTTCGTTTAGTGGACCCGTGCGCTCACACATACGTCACGTGTTCCATAGGGTCTGTTCGTTTAGTGGACCCGTGCGCTCACACATACGTCACGTGTTCCATAGGGTCTGTTCGTTTAGTGGACCCGTGCGCTCACACATACGTCACGTGTTCCATAGGGTCTGTTCGTTTAGTGGACCCATTTGCTGTCACTTGCATGTGACAGGGGAACTGGCCAATGAAACGTGATCATTATATATAGTTTTCAAACGTGCGCTTAAATCGAACACAACTAAGCCACAAAGCCAACCGACGCATCTCTCCACAAAATAAATGTATAAATAAATATCGCACTTCTTGCGACATTTTCGATATTGATATTGTGCAACGTGATATTTTATTTTTGGAACCGTCCTCCTCATACTCTTTTCGTTGCTCTACAGCCGGCAACCTCTTCACGCCAGCATTTTGTCTCGAACGCCCAAGAAAATAGCGGGGCTTGCTTAACAAAACCAATAGGCTACGTGATTGGTCAACAACACAACGCTTGCTCGATGTTGTGTTGTCTTATTGGCTACCCGCCAACGTGGCAGGTAGATTGACGGTTTCACCCGCCAATCACAAAAGTTACCCGCATTTGGTGGGTGGGCGGGTGCCAATTTCATGCCCTGGTCATCTCTTTCAGGGGTCATCTCTCTCAGGGGTCATCTCTTTCAGGGGTCATCTCTCTCAGGGGTCATCTCTCTCTCAGGGGTCATCTCAGGTGTCATCTCAGGGGCCATCTCTCTCAGGGATAATCTTTCTCAGGGGTCATCTCTCTCAGGGGTCATCTCTCTCAGGGGTCATCTCTCTCATGGGTCATCTCTCTCAGGGGTCATCTCAGGTGTCATCTCAGGGGCCATCTCTCTCAGGGGTCATCTCTCTCAGGGGTCATCTCTCTCAGGGGCCATCTATCTCAGGGGTCATCTCTCTCAGGGGTCATCTCTCTCAGGGGTCATCTCTCTCAGGGGTCATCTCTCTCAGGGGTCATCTCTCTCAGGACATCTCTCTCAGGGGTCATCTCAAAGGTCATCTCTCTCAGGGGTCATCTCTGGGGTCATCTCTCTCAGGGGTCATCTCTCTCAGGGGTCATCTCAGGGGTGTAGGCCTGTGAGCCAACCTTTGGAGGACATTGCACGGTTTCCGCGACAACTAAGAAATACCATGAAAGAGGCCGTATTTTATGAAATCATTTTATTTCAGCGTCACGAGACAACAATCCTCTCTTTTGGTAATGATATCAGTATCTTAATAGAGTCTTTTGTTTGATAATGAGGGTTGCTATTTATGACAGGGAATAATAGTAATGTCTGTTAAGCGGTAAATAACATGTCTCTTAGCATTTATTAGAATAAAACACACATATGTCACTAATTGTGGGGGTTGTGTGTGTAAGTGGGCAAAGACAACCTACAAACTTTTACTTCCTATTGTTAAGGACACTGTAACAATGAATTGAGCTAATTATACACTGCACAGGTAGATACATGCCATCTATATGGTCATATAATGCTGGGTTAAACCTTGTGACAAGTCTGTCTTCATGCTAATTGTACAGTGCAGTAATTATTAAGGTAATGATACAGACCTGTGTGGGTCCAGGTTGTGCTGTTGTTTGTTTTTTGCCCCCTGACAAACTTTTCGCATTTTCTATGACGGTAAATTTCTGATTGTATTCCACCAGTCATTTGCCATTCCATTACTGTTCTCCTCCAGTACGTGACACCTGCCTTCTACTTTACTGTTCTCCTCCAGTACCTGACACCTGCCTTCTACTTTACTGTTCTCCTCCAGTACCTGACACCTGCCTTCTACTTTACTGTTCTCCTCCAGTACCTGACACCTGCCTTCTACTTTACTGTTCTCCTCCAGTACGTGACACCTGCCTTCTACTTTACTGTTCTCCTCCAGTACCTGACACCTGCCTTCTACTTTACTGTTCTCCTCCAGTACCTGACACCTGCCTTCTACTTTACTGTTCTCCTCCAGTACCTGACACCTGCCTTCTACTTTACTGTTCTCCTCCAGTACCTGACACCTGCCTTCTACTTTACTGTTCTCCTCCAGTACCTGACACCTGCCTTCTACTTTACTGTTCTCCTCCAGTACCTGACACCTGCCTTCTACTTTACTGTTCTCCTCCAGTACCTGACACCTGCCTTCTACTTTACTGTTCTCCTCCAGTACCTGACACCTGCCTTCTACTTTACTGTTCTCCTCCAGTACCTGACACCTGCCTTCTACTTCTACTTTACTGTTCTCCTCCAGTACCTGACACCTGCCTTCTACTTTACTGTTCTCCTCCAGTACCTGACACCTGCCTTCTACTTTACTGTTCTCCTCCAGTACCTGACACCTGCCTTCTACTTTACTGTTCTCCTCAGTACCTGACACCTGCCTTCTACTTTACTGTTCTCCTCCAGTACCTGACACCTGCCTTCTACTTTACTGTTCTCCTCCAGTACCTGACACCTGCCTTCTACTTTACTGTTCTCCTCCAGTACCTGACACCTGCCTTCTACTTTACTGTTCTCCTCCAGTACCTGACACCTGCCTTCTACTTTACTGTTCTCCTCCAGTACCTGACACCTGCCTTCTACTTTACTGTTCTCCTCCTGACACCTGCCTTCTACTTTACTGTTCTCCTCAGTACACACCTGCCTTCTACTTTACTGTTCTCCTCCAGTACCTGACACCTGCCTTCTACTTTACTGTTCTCCTCCAGTACCTGACACCTGCCTTCTAGTTCTCCTCCACCTGACACCTGCCTTCTACTTTACTGTTCTCCTCCAGTACCTGACACCTGCCTTCTACTTTACTGTTCTCCTCCAGTACCTGACACCTGCCTTCTACTTTACTGTTCTCCTCCAGTACCTGACACCTGCCTTCTACTTTACTGTTCTCCTCCAGTACCTGACACCTGCCTTCTACTTTACTGTTCTCCTCCAGTACCTGACACCTGCCTTCTACTTTACTGTTCTCCTGACCAGTACCTGACACCTGCCTTCTACTTTACTGTTCTCCTCCAGTACCTGACACCTGCCTTCTACTTTACTGTTCTCCTCCAGTACCTGACACCTGCCTTCTACTTTACTGTTCTCCTCCAGTACCTGACACCTGCCTTCTACTTTACTGTTCTCCTCCAGTACCTGACACCTGCCTTCTACTTTACTGTTCTCCTCCAGTACCTGACACCTGCCTTCTACTTTACTGTTCTCCTCCAGTACCTGACACCTGCCTTCTACTTTACTGTTCTCCTCCAGTACCTGACACCTGCCTTCTACTTTACTGTTCTCCTCCAGTACCTGACACCTGCCTTCTACTTTACTGTTCTCCTCCAGTACCTGACACCTGCCTTCTACTTTACTGTTCTCCTCCAGTACCTGACACCTGCCTTCTACTTTACTGTTCTCCTCCAGTACCTGACACCTGCCTTCTACTTTACTGTTCTCCTCCAGTACCTGACACCTGCCTTCTACTTTACTGTTCTCCTCCAGTACCTGACACCTGCCTTCTACTTTACTGTTCTCCTCCAGTACCTGACACCTGCCTTCTACTTTACTGTTCTCCTCCAGTACCTGACACCTGCCTTCTACTTTACTGTTCTCCTCCAGTACCTGACACCTGCCTTCTACTTTACTGTTCTCCTCCAGTACCTGACACCTGCCTTCTACTTTACTGTTCTCCTCCAGTACCTGACACCTGCCTTCTACTTTACTGTTCTCCTCCAGTACCTGACACCTGCCTTCTACTTTACTGTTCTCCTCCAGTACCTGACACCTGCCTTCTACTTTACTGTTCTCCTCCAGTACCTGACACCTGCCTTCTACTTTACTGTTCTCCTCCAGTACCTGACACCTGCCTTCTACTTTACTGTTCTCCTCCAGTACCTGACACCTGCCTTCTACTTTTCTACTGTTCTCCTCCAGTACCTGACACCTGCCTTCTACTTTACTGTTCTCCTCCAGTACCTGACACCTGCCTTCTACTTTACTGTTCTCCTCCAGTACCTGACACCTGCCTTCTACTTTACTGTTCTCCTCCAGTACCTGACACCTGCCTTCTACTTTACTGTTCTCCTCCAGTACCTGACACCTGCCTTCTACTTTACTGTTCTCCTCCAGTACCTGACACCTGCCTTCTACTTTACTGTTCTCCTCCAGTACCTGACACCTGCCTTCTACTTTACTGTTCTCCTCCAGTACCTGACACCTGCCTTCTACTTTACTGTTCTCCTCCAGTACCTGACACCTGCCTTCTACTTTACTGTTCTCCTCCAGTACCTGACACCTGCCTTCTACTTTACTGTTCTCCTCCAGTACCTGACACCTGCCTTCTACTTTACTGTTCTCCTCCAGTACCTGACACCTGCCTTCTACTTTACTGTTCTACTTTACTGTTCTCTCCAGTACCTGACACCTGCCTTCTACTTTACTGTTCTCCTCCAGTACCTGACACCTGCCTTCTACTTTACTGTTCTCCTCCAGTACCTGACACCTGCCTTCTACTTTACTGTTTCTCTCTCTCCAGTACCTGACACCTGCCTTCTACTTTACTGTTCTCCTCCAGTACCTGACACCTGCCTTCTACTTTACTGTTCTCCTCCAGTACCTGACACCTGCCTTCTACTTTACTGTTCTCCTCCAGTACCTGACACCTGCCTTCTACTTTACTGTTCTCCTCCAGTACCTGACACCTGCCTTCTACTTTACTGTTCTCCTCCAGTACCTGACACACCTGCCTTCTACTTTACTGTTCTCCTCCAGTACCTGACACCTGCCTTCTACTTTACTGTTCTCCTCCAGTACCTGACACCTGCCTTCTACTTTACTGTTCTCCTCCAGTACCTGACACCTGCCTTCTACTTTACTGTTCTCCTCCAGTACCTGACACCTGCCTTCTACTTTACTGTTCTCCTCCAGTACCTGACACCTGCCTTCTACTTTACTGTTCTCCTCCAGTACCTGACACCTGCCTTCTACTTTACTGTTCTCCTCCAGTACCTGACACCTGCCTTCTACTTTACTGTTCTCCTCCAGTACCTGACACCTGCCTTCTACTTTACTGTTCTCCTCCAGTACCTGACACCTGCCTTCTACTTTACTGTTCTCCTCCAGTACCTGACACCTGCCTTCTACTTTACTGTTCTCCTCCAGTACCTGACACCTGCCTTCTACTTTACTGTTCTCCTCCAGTACCTGACACCTGCCTTCTACTTTACTGTTCTCCTCCAGTACCTGACACCTGCCTTCTACTTTACTGTTCTCCTCCAGTACCTGACACCTGCCTTCTACTTTACTGTTCTCCTCCAGTACCTGACACCTGCCTTCTACTTTACTGTTCTCCTCCAGTACCTGACACCTGCCTTCTACTTTACTGTTCTCCTCCAGTACCTGACACCTGCCTTCTACTTTACTGTTCTCCTCCAGTACCTGACACCTGCCTTCTACTTTACTGTTCTCCTCCAGTACCTGACACCTGCCTTCTACTTTACTGTTCTCCTCCAGTACCTGACACCTGCCTTCTACCTGACCTGACCTGCCTTCTACTTTACTGTTCTCCTCCAGTACCTGACACCTGCCTTCTACTTTACTGTTCTCCTCCAGTACCTGACACCTGCCTTCTACTTTACTGTTCTCCTCCAGTACCTGACACCTGCCTTCTACTTTACTGTTCTCCTCCAGTACCTGACACCTGCCTTCTACTTTACTGTTCTCCTCCAGTACCTGACACCTGCCTTCTACTTTACTGTTCTTCTCAGTACCTGACACCTGCCTTCTACTTTACTGTTCTTCTCAGTACCTGACACCTGCCTTCTACTTTACTGTTCTCCTCCAGTACCTGACACCTGCCTTCTACTTTACTGTTCTCCTCCAGTACCTGACACCTGCCTTCTACTTTACTGTTCTCCTCCAGTACCTGACACCTGCCTTCTACTTTACTGTTCTCCTCCAGTACCTGACACCTGCCTTCTACTTTACTGTTCTCCTCCAGTACCTGACACCTGCCTTCTACTTTACTGTTCTCCTCCAGTACCTGACACCTGTCTTCTACTTTACTGTTCTCCTCCAGTACCTGACACCTGCCTTCTACTTTACTGTTCTCCTCCAGTACCTGACACCTGCCTTCTACTTTACTGTTCTCCTCCAGTACCTGACACCTGCCTTCTACTTTACTGTTCTCCTCCAGTACCTGACACCTGCCTTCTACTTTACTGTTCTCCTCCAGTACCTGACACCTGCCTTCTACTTTACTGTTCTCCTCCAGTACCTGACACCTGCCTTCTACTTTACTGTTCTCCTCCAGTACCTGACACCTGCCTTCTACTTTACTGTTCTCCTCCAGTACCTGACACCTGCCTTCTACTTTACTGTTCTCCTCCAGTACCTGACACCTGCCTTCTACTTTACTGTTCTCCTCCAGTACGTGACACCTGCCTTCTACTTTACTGTTCTCCTCCAGTACCTGACACCTGCCTTCTACTTTACTGTTCTCCTCCAGTACCTGACACCTGCCTTCTACTTTACTGTTCTCCTCCAGTACCTGACACCTGCCTTCTACTTTACTGTTCTTCTCCAGTACCTGACACCTGCCTTCTACTTTACTGTTCTCCTCCAGTACCTGACACCTGCCTTCTACTTTACTGTTCTCCTCCAGTACCTGACACCTGCCTTCTACTTTACTGTTCTCCTCCAGTACCTGACACCTGCCTTCTACTTTACTGTTCTCCTCCAGTACCTGACACCTGCCTTCTACTTTACTGTTCTCCTCCAGTACCTGACACCTGCCTTCTACTTTACTGTTCTCCTCCTGTACGTGACACCTGCCTTCTACTTTACTGTTCTCCTCCTGTACGTGACACCTTCTCTCTAAGTTTCCTCAGTAGCTTTTTTGGACCTATACTAATTCCCATGAGCTTATTATCTGCTTGAGCTGTGGGTTTCAAGGTTTCTGTTTAAAGTCCTATGTGACAACTGCTAATGTCAAAATGAACTTCTTGTCTCAGGCACAGAATGACAAGTTTTTTCCAGTTTGTCATCTCTAGGATTAGAACCTTGACCTTTTTTTTTACTAGCCCCCAAGATTGCTGACTACTAGACTACTCTGCCTCTCCAAACTATAAATAAATAAATAAATCCAGCTTTGTGGTTAGTTTTTGGAGCACATACGTGTCTAACATTAACCTTGCTTCCAAGACTAAAAAATCTTAGCAAATAATATGAACCAAAAGTAAGTTGCTAAAAGCACATTCTTTTGCAAAGTGGCAAAAAAAGCATAATGCAATTCTTTAGGTAATATATCTTTATTTGGTGTCGTGGAGGATAATAGCTAAAACAAAGTGTCACAAATGGTTCAGTGCTACAACAATAGCCTGTACTGTGTGATTACAGCTGTGGCCGTCATTAACAAGAGCCTCTTTAATGTAATTGATGGAGTGGATTCTCATATCAGACTTCAATAGACTGGGCAGGGTTCCTCGCTTGTTTGGACTCATCTGTATTCACCAGGAGTGTGTGTGTGTAAGAGAGAGGCTGAAAGAAAGACTGGGATAATTACAACTTCACACTCTTTAGACACTTAGAGAAAAAAGCTAAACAAAGCCTGGTAATCTGAGTGTGTGTCTATATTAGCCTGTGTGTGTGTGTGTGTGTGTGTGTGTGTGTGTGTGTGTGTGTGTGTGTGTGTGTGTGTGTGTGTGTGTGTGTGTGTGTGTGTGTGTGTGTGTGTGTGTGTGTGTGTGTGTGTGTGTGCGTGTGCGTGTGCGTGTGCGTCTGATTGCTTTTGTGTGTACGCGTGCATGTTTGTGGGAGGCTTGCATCTGTGGATATATTTGTAGTGTTATGCTGTGTGTTTCAGTGAGTGTATCTACTTTTCACAAGTGTGTGTGTGTGTTTAGCCACAGGGGTGAGACTGTTTGCATTCGTTCAAGGATCAAAACCCTTCCAAAATGACACGTCCCCCCACCTTTATGGGGGAGGGCCCCACACATTAGGTGGTTACAAAAGACAGAGCACTAATGCATCATCTAATTGGCCGCAGCTACTGCTTCTGTCTCTCCCCACATAACTCTATTAGCTCAGTAATTACGCATATGCTTCGGCGAGGCGTACGTCCAGATAATGGCCGACTCAAGGGCCCTCGAGCACGGCGGAGAATCTGCGGGAACACCACAAGCTCTCCAACTATTTTAGCAGCTAAAGCGCCGACTCAGAAAAAAAATCTGTTTTTTGGTAACTTCAGCATCAAATGTAGTTTGGGTATTCTTAGGGCCTGCTGACATGAGATTGGAATCTACTCCTGTTCGCAGTATCAGTTTTACTGCCGGCAGTTTTCTGCTTTTTTTCTTTAGTATTCTTTCAACTTTTACTTTTGCTAAATGTCCTCATTTTCTGCTTTTCGCCAGCTCTTATTTAACCCTTGCATTGCTCCATCTCTGGTTTGTTGCCAACTCCAGGAATAATTCACCAATCTTCAGCCTGTTAATTAAAGTCACATAAGCTTTCAGAACAGAAGGTGCCCCCCTCCTCTCATCCTTAGATACAGTTTTTGAAAAGAACAAACAAAGACAGTCTTAAATAATTCTCTGGGTCTGGGAAACATGTAATATGGATTACAGAGTTCTCGCTGTCAACCCCGACCCCCACCCCCCGGTCTCAATCAGGGATTTTGTCCCTTCCATCAATTCATCCATCACTTCATCCTGCCAAGGCAGATTATCAGACTCTCAGCTGACCGGGTCTGCTCAGCATTATCTGTTTTTAAAATCAGATAAATTAATAAATAAAGCATCCAGTGGTAATGCTAATATAAACCCTAAGAGGGTCTAAGGATCCACATCTATGGACATAATCCTAGTTTTGGGAGGCATCTTGTCCCCCCCTTCCAGAGATTTGCCAGATCACTGTCCGTCCAGAGGAGAGCGGGCTGAGTTATTTGTGCGTATTGTGTTAATCTGTTGGCATGCAAAATGTGGTGGACTGAGGTTCAAGTAGGGAAGGATTACAGCAGACCAAAGCTGAGGCCCACAGGCTTCTCAAAACGTCTGGTTATTTTAGTTTTTTTTACAGCCCACACCTCTGAGAACAAAGTGGGGTGAATAAATGTATGGGGGGGTAGAACCAGGGGTTGTTATCTGGATTGATAGTAACTATGTGGGGCAGAACCAGACGTTGTTATCTGGATGGATAGTAACTATGTGGGGGCAGAACCAGAGGTTGTTATCTGGTTGGATAGTAACTAGGTGGGTCAGAACTAGGGGTTGTTATCTGGTGCGATAGTAACTATGTGGGGGCAGAACCAGGGGTTGTTATCTGGATGGATAGTAACTATGTGGGGGCCGAACCAGGGTTTGTTCTCTGGAGGTATAGTAACTATGTGGGGGCAGAACCAGGGGTTTGTTTTCTGGAGGGATAGTAAGTATGTGGGTGCAGATCCAGGGGTTGTTATCTAGAGGGATAGTTACTATGTGGGGGCAGAACCAGGGGTTGTTATCTGGATGGATAATAACTATGTGGGGGCAGAACCAGGGGTTGTTATCTGGATGGATAGTAACTATGTGGGGGCAGAACCTTGGGTTGTTATCTGGATGGATAGTAACTATGTGGGGGCAGAACCAGGGGTCGTTGTCTGGATGGATAGTAACTATGTGGGGGCAGAACCAGGGGTTGTTCTCTGGAGTGATGGTAACTATGTGGGGGCAGAACCAAGGGTTGTTGTCTGGAGGGATAGTAACTATGTGAGGGCAGAACCAGGGGTTGTAATCTGGTTGGATAGTAACTATGTGGGGGCAGAACCAGGGGTTGTTATCTGGATGGATAGGAACTATGTGGGGCAGAACCAGGGGTTGTTATCTGGATGGATAGTAACTATTTGGGGCAGAACCAGGGGTTGTTTTCTCGTGGGATAGTAACTATGTGGGGGCAGAACCAGGGGTTGTTTTCTGGATGGATAGTAACTATGTGGGGCAGAACCAGGGGTTGTTATCTGGATGGATAGTAACTATTTGGGGCAGAACCAGGGGTTGTTTTCTCGTGGGATAGTAACTATGTGGGGGCAGAACCAGGGGTTGTTATCTGGATGGATAGTAACTATGTGGGGGCAGAACCAGGGGTTGTTATCTGGATGGATAGTAACTATCTCGGGGCAGAACCAGAGGTTGTTATCTGGATGGATAGTAACTATGTGGGGGCAGAACCTTGGGTTGTTGTCTGGATGGATAGTAACTATGTGGGGGCAGAACCAGGGGTTGTTATCTGGATGGATAGTAACTATGTGGGGGCAGAACCTTGGGTTGTTATCTGGATGGGTAGTAACTATGTGGGGGCAGAACCAGGGGTTGTTATCTGGATGGGTAGTAACTATGTTGGGGCAGAACCAGGGGTTGTTATCTGGATGGATAGTAACTATGTTGGGGCAGAACCAGGGGTTGTTGTCTGGAGGGATAGTAACTATGTGAGGCAGAACCAGGGGTTGTAATGTGGTTGGATAGTAACTATGTGGGGGCAGAACCAGGGGTTGTTATCTGGATGGATAGGAACTATGTGGGGCAGAACCAGGGGTTGTTATCTGGATGGATAGTAACTATTTGGGGCAGAACCAGGGGTTGTTGTCTGGATGAATTGTAACTATGTGGGGGCAGAACCTGGGGTTGTTATCTGGATGAATAGTAACTATCTCCGGGCAGAACCAGAGGTTGTTATCTGGATGGATAGTAACTATGTGGGGGCAGAACCAGGGGTTGTTATCTGGATGG
>CM055734.1:24319199-24339021 GCA_029465975.1 Dallia pectoralis | reverse complement strand
TAACTATGTGGGGGCAGAACCAGGGCTTGTGATCTGGATAGATAGTAACTATGTCGGGGCAGAACCAGGGGTTGTTATCTGGATGGATAGTAGCTATGTGGGGGCTGAACCAGGGGTTGTTATCTGGATGGATAGTAACTATGTCGGGGCAGAACCAGAGGTTGTTATCTGGATGGATAGTAACTATGTGGGGGCAGAACCAGGGGTTGTTATCGGGATGGATATTAAATATGTTTAGGGCAGAACCAGGGGTTGTTGTCTGGAGGGATAGTAACTATGTGGGGGCAGAACCAGGGGTTGTTATCTGGATGGATAGTAACTATGTGGGGGCAGAACCAGGGGTTGTTATCTGGAGGGATAGTAACTATGTGGGGGCAGAACCAGGGGTTGTTATCTGGAGTGATAGTAACTATGTGGGGGCAGAACCAGGGGTTGTTATCTGGATGGATAGTAACTATGTGGGGCCAGAACCAGGGATGGTTATCTGGATGGATAGTAACTATGTGGGGGCAGAACCAGGGGTTGTTATCTGAATGGATAGTAACTATGTGGGGCGGAACCAGGGTTTTTTGTCTGGATGGATAGTAACTATGTCGGGGCAGAACCAGGGGTTGCTATCTGGATGGATAGTAACTATGTGTGGGCAGAACCAGGGGTTGTTATCTGGATGGATAGTAACTATGTGGGGGCAGAACCAGGGCTTGTTATCTGGAGGGATAGTAACTATGTGGGGGCAGAACCACTTCGCCGATATACTCATGACAGAGGGATGTGTTGACCGTTTATATCCACTGTATGCTATGGATTTCCTTTTGTTTAGTAACCATAGACATCTAAAATACATTTGCTTTTAAACTGAGATGAGGATGCAATTATGATCTAATTAGATGTTCTGGAAATTATGCCAGTTTGGACATTGGGCCTGTAGCCAGTAGCCCACAGATCACCACCATGCTCTTACTCTTACTGTATAATGTATTTACAGATAACCACCAGACTCTTACTCATACTGTATAATGTATTTACAGATAACCACCAGACTCTTACTCATACTGTATAATGTGTTTACAGATAACCACCAGACTCTTACTCATACTGTATAATGTGTTTACAGATAACCACCAGACTCTTACTCATACTGCATAATGTTTACAGATAACCACCAGACTCTTACTCAGACTGTATAATGTATTTACAGATAACCAACAGACTCTTACTCATACTGTATAATGTATTTACAGATAACCACCAGACTCTTAGTCATACTGTATAATGTATTTACAGATAACCACCAGACTCTTACTGTATAATGTATTGACAGATAACCACCAGACTCTTACTCATACTGTATAATGTATTTACAGATAACCACCAGACTCTTACTCATACTGTATAATGTATTTACAGATAACCACCAGACTCTTACTGTATAATGTATTTACAGATAACCACCAGACTCTTACTCATACTGTATAATGTATTTACAGATAATCACCAGACTCTTACTCATACTGTATAATGTATCTACAGATAACCACCAGACTCTTACTCATACTGTATAATGTATCTACAGATAACCACCAGACTCATACTGTGTAATGTATTCACGAAACATATAAAAGGTGAAGGTGCAGAACTACCTGTTTTGAAATTGGGGCCTAGCTTCTCAATTTGCCTCATTCCTCAGGCAGCTATGCATGCACATACCTTCCCAGATAAACACCCAAATCGCCTTCACTTTCACCCTCTCCAGTCCGGATAATTGCCCTCTTTAAAACTCTCCTCAGACCCCCCACTGTGAGGGCGGGACCCAAAATACACCACCAAGCGATTCCACAAATCCCCAAACCTTTTAGAGCCACTTGACTGAGAGAAATCCATCTGTAGGGGATATTCACCGCCCATTACTTTGAGTCTAATGTGTAGTTTTAACCAAACAGCATTTATTTACATGACATCATCTAAATACAACATGTTGTTTTGGCTAAACCGTGTCGTTAATGCCTTATTAACATGTTATAACACAACAGCGATACCAGTACAAGGTTCCATAACCTTCTAATTGTTCATCCGAATGAAACAACCCACCACTTTGTTTTTAACCCTCCATGATTATCTCTAGAGAGTGATAAAATCACTTGAGGTAAATGAGTGATTGGACTGGAGGACTGGTGAAGTACAACTTAGCAGTCCTTTCCGTGCTCCTGTTTGCAAATGGAGCTGTGGATTTGGGAGAATGAGGAGGCTGCAGGTTCAAAGTTCACCATCAGGACCAGCCATTGGAATAGGCATGAAGGCAGAGACAGCCAATCACATTCTCTCAAAGTCCTTGACCTGAGTCCCCGAGACCCAACGGGAGAACCAGGATTTCATTTCGACCAATCACTCACGTTTAATGAGAGCTAATTGAACAATTGAAAATCTCTTCACTTGCTTTATTTGGTTTTAGTCCCTCTGTGACAGAAATACAGTTTGGAGGTGAGGACCTACTTGTCTATATGTAAATCTAAAAATATGTCTCCCAAGTCATCATAGTTAATTATTTTTCCTCTGACTGCCTGATTTCTCCTGTCCTACTTTCCAGTTGGTATCAGAGAGGCATGCCGTCATCATCTTACCATGCCTGTCTATTTCAAAATATGCCAAAGACTCTGGAAACAGACTTGTGAAATGTTCACTCATTTCATCCAACAAAACCCCATCTACGTTTATGTTTCCAGTCCCATCTCATTATTTAATGGAGTCTTGCATTGCTGCCTGAATCGCTAATGCGCTAATGCTAATAGTGGGTTGTGCACTAATGGGTCCAGCCAGGAAGTCAAGGAAACGAACCCACTTTAATTAAAGAGAGAATGCCCTGTTTCTTCTGTTCTCCCTCACTACGATGCATGCCTTCAAATCATCTTCAAATGAGCAAAGAATTTCATCCAGAGAAATGTTGTGTCATCTCTCCGATTAAGACATGAACAAGTGGATGTGCCGACAGAGAGGCCTAATTCCTCAGAACAAGCGAAATACTATAGATCCATGAAGCATGAAGCAGGAAGAACGCTAATAATGGCTCATTAATACAACGTGCATGAACTCCTTGATTAGTCCCAAGCTGAAGTATGTCATATGGTTTTTACTAATGATATGAATTTCATCATTGCATGTTTAAAATGAATGCCTAATGCGGGCCCTCAGAGGTTCCCGTTCACAATCCAGGCCGTTAATGATTTAAACCCGTTGTCTGGGGCCTCATGGCTCCTTATGCGCCTCCTATGTTGCTGAGGAGACAGACGTGGGGAGTGTGTGTGTGTGGTAAAGGAGGTTTTAGCATGAGAGAAAGATAATTCATACAGAAACGGGGAGGGAGAAAAGTAGAAGGGTGTTAAGGCTGTAAAGTCGATCAGTTTCTTTGTGTTTAGTCAAAACAGGCACTTGAAACTTATCCTGAGCTGTCTGCTGCAGACGTCTGATGGAAAAACTCATTCATTCTTTCAATTATTTCACTGGGAAAATAAGAAGCTTTAGCAAATGGAAAGACATTTATAGCATTTCGTTACAGTTTTTCTCGATTGCTTAAACACAATATTTTTTATTTTATATATGTTTTCATTGAACTATTTATCCAGGGAGAAACATTGAGACCGAGTTCTCATTTTCAAGGGAGTCCTGGAAACATCAAGATAAGATCTATTATTGAATCCAGACGATTTATGTGTCAACATGTTAAGTATACTGGAATCCTGTGGAGATGGGCTTTGTAATAAAAATAATAATGGAGGGATCTACGCACTTTATAGGAGGTCCAGTCAACTTCCTGATATAAGATACAGGGATGTGTGTTGTAACGATCTGATATAATTAAACACAGGGCACTATAATAAACAGAGTTAAGCAGTTTCAAAGTAGAAGCAGATGTACGTTGGTATATTGTATCACTGAACAGGCATTAAAGTTGACTGGACATTTTGTCTCCTGTTCACCAAGGAAAAGCAATATGTGTTTCTGTAGAACAAACCCACTTTACACTTAAGTTATTAGCAAGCTCTTTGGCATGTTTCATAAATAAAAGGTCAATGTCAATCCAAATTCAGAGGTTTTTGTATTAAGGGACCCATTAAATTATAGTAAGTAAAGAGAGACAAAGACCAGGACAAGGAAGAGTCAGACATGCACCAGGACAAGGAAGAGTCAGACATGCACCAGGACAAGGAAGAGTCAGACATGCACCTGGACAAGGAAGAGTCAGACATGTACCAGGACAAGGAAGAGTCAGCCATGTACCAGGACAAGGAAGAGTCAGACATGTACCAGGACAAGGAAGAGTCAGACATGTACCAGGACAAGATAGAGTCAGACATGTACCAGGACAAGGAAGAGGCAGACATGTACCAGGACAAGATAGAGTCAGACATGTACCAGGACAAGGAAGAGGCAGACATGTACCAGGACAAGATAGAGTCAGACATGTACCAGGACAAGGAAGAGGCAGACATGTACCAGGACAAGATAGAGTCAGACATGGACCAGGACAAGGAAGAGTCAGACATGTACAAGGACAAGGTAGAGTCAGACATGTACCAGGACAAGGAAGAGGCAGACATGTACCAGGACAAGGTAGAGTCAGACATGTACCAGGACAAGGAAGAGTCAGACAAGTACCAGGACAAGGAAGAGTCAGACATGTACCAGGACAAGAGAGAGTCAGACATGTAGCAGGAGAAGAAAGAGTCAGACATGTACCAGGACAAGGAAGGGTCAGACAGGTACCAGGACAAGAAAGAGTCAGGCATGTACCAGGACAAGGAAGAGTCAGACATGTACCAGGACAAGGAAGAGTCAGACATGTACCAGGACAAGAGAGAGTCAGACATGTACCAGGACAAGGAAGGGTCAGACATGTACCAGGACAAGGAAGGGTCAGACATGTACCAGGACAAGGAAGAGTCAGACATGTACCAGGACAAGGAAGAGTCAGACATGTACCAGGACAAGGAAGAGTCTGACATGTACCAGGACAAGGAAGAGTCAGACATGTACCAGGACAAGAAAGAGTCAGACATGTACCAGGACAAGGAAGAGGCAGACATGTACCAGGACAAGACTCAGACAGGTACCAGGACAAGGAAGAGTCAGACATGTACCAGGAGAAGAAAGAGTCAGACATGTACCAGGACAAGGAAGAGTTAGACAGGTAGCAGGACAAGATAGAGTCAGACATGTACCAGGACAAGGAAGAGTCAGACATGGACCAGGACAAGGAAGAGTCAGACATGTACCAGGACAAGGTAGAGTCAGACATGTACCAGGACAAGGAAGAGTCAGACATGGACCAGGACAAGGAAGAGTCAGACATGTACCAGGACAAGGTAGAGTCAGACATGTACCAGGACAAGGAAGAGGCAGACATGTACCAGGACAAGGTAGAGTCAGACATGTACCAGGACAAGGAAGAGTCAGACAAGTACCAGGACAAGGAAGGGTCAGACATGTACCAGGACAAGGAAGAGTCAGACATGTAGCAGGAGAAGAAAGAGTCAGACATGTACCAGGACAAGGAAGGGTCAGACAGGTACCAGGACAAGAAAGAGTCAGGCATGTACCAGGACAAGGAAGAGTCAGACATGTACCAGGACAAGGAAGAGTCAGACATGTACCAGGACAAGAGAGAGTCAGACATGTACCAGGACAAGGAAGAGTAATATAACATGTGATGCTGTCTATGACCTGTAATGTTGGGCTGATATAACCTGTGATGTTGGGCTAATATAACCTGTAATGTTGGGCTGATATAACATGTGATGTTGGGCTAATATAACCTGTAATGTTGGGCTAATATAACCTGTAATGTTGGGCTAATATGACCTGTGATGTTGGGCTAATATAACCTGTGATGTTGGGCTAATATAACCTGTGATGTTGGGCTAATATAACCTGTGATGTTGGGCTAATAAGACTGTGATGTTGGGCTAATATAACCTGTGATGTTGGGCTAATATAACCTGTGATGTTGGGCTAATATAACCTGTGATGTTGGGCTAATATAACCTGTGATGTTGGGCTAATATAACCTGTGATGTTGGGCTAATATAACCTGTGATGTTGGGCTAATATAACGTGTGATGTTGGGCTAATATAACCTGTGATGTTGTGCTAATATGACCTGTAATGTTGGGCTAATATAACCTGTGATGTTGGGCTAATATAACCTGTGATGTTGGGCTAATATAACCTGTGATGTTGGGCTAATATAACCTGTGATGTTGGGCTAATATAACCTGTGATTTTGTGCTAATATCAGCTGTGCTGTTGGGCTAATATGATCTGTGATGTCGGGCTAATATAACCTGTGATGTTGTGCTAATATGACCTGTGATGTTGGGCTAATATAATATGATCTGTGATGTTGGGCTAATATAACCTGTGATGTTGGGCTAAAATAACCTGTGATATTGCGATAATATAACCTGTGATGTTGGGCTAATATAACCTGTAATGTTGGGCTAATATAACCTGTGATGTTGGGCTAATATAACCTATGATGTTGGGCTAATATAACCTGTGATGTTGGGCTAATATAACCTGTAATGTTGGGCTAATATAACCTGTAATGTTGGGCTAATATGATCTGTGATGTTGGGCTAATATAACCTGTGATGTTGGGCTAATATAACCTGTGATGTTGGGCTAATATAACCTGTGATGTTGGGCTAATATAACATGTGATATTGGGCTAATATAAGCTGTGCTGTTGGGCTAATATGATCTGTGATGTCGGGCTAATATAACCTGTGATGTTGGGCTAATATAACATGTGATGTTGGGCTAATATGATCTGTGATGTTGGGCTAATATAACCTGTGATGTTGTGCTAATATAACCTGTGATGTTGGGCTAATATAACCTGTGCTGTGATGTTGGGCTAATATAACCTGTGATGTTGGGCTAATATAACCTTTGATGTTGGGCTAATAAGACCTGTGATGTTGGGCTAATAAGACCTGTGATGTTGGGCTAATATAACCTGTGATGTTGGGCTAATATAACCTGTGATGTTGGGCTAATATAACCTGTGATGTTGGGCTAATGTAACCTTTGATGTTGGGCTAATATAACATGTAATGTTGGGCTAATATAACCTGTAATGTTGGGCTAATATACCTGTAATGTTGGGCTAATTTAACCTGTGATGATGGGCTAATATAACCTGTAATGTTGGGCTAATATAACCTGTAATGTTGGGCTAATATAACCTGTAATGTTGGGCTAATATAACCTGTGATGTTGGGCTAATATAACCTGTAATGTTGGGCTAATAGAACCTGTAATGTTGGGCTAAAATAACCTGTGATGTTGGGCTAATATAACCTGTAATGTTGGGCTAATATGACCTGTGATGTTGGGCTAATATAACCTGTGATGTTGGGCTAATATAACCTATGATGTTAGGCTAATATAACCTGTGATGTTGGGCTAATAAGACCTGTGATGTTGGGCTAATATAACCTGTGATGTTGGGCTAATATAACCCGTAATGTTGGGCTGATATAACATGTGATGTTGGGCTAATATGATCTGTGATGTTGGGCTAATATAACCTATGATGTTGGGCTAATATAACCTGTGATGTTGGGCTAATATAACCTGTGATTTTGTGCTAATATAAGCTGTGCTGTTGGGCTAATATGATCTGTGATGTCGGGCTAATATAACCTGTGATGTTGTGCTAATATGACCTGTAATGTTGGGCTAATATAACCTGTAATGTTGGGCTAATATGATCTGTGATGTTGGGCTAATATAACCTATGATGTTGGGCTAAAATAACCTGTGATTGTGGGCTAATATAACCTGTGATGTTGTGCTAATATGATCTGTGATGTCGGGCTGATATAACCTGTGATGTTGTGCTAATATGACCTGTAATGTTGGGCTAATATGATCTGTGATGTTGGGCTAATATAACCTATGATGTTGGGCTAATATAACCTGTGATGTTGGGCTAATATAACCTGTAATGTTGGGCTAATATAACCTGTAATGTTGGGCTAATATGATCTGTGATGTTGGGCTAATATAACCTGTGATGTTGGGCTAATATAACCTGTGATATTGGGCTAATATAACCTGTGATGTTGGGCTAATATAACATGTGATATTGGGCTAATATAAGCTGTGCTGTTGGGCTAATATGATCTGTGATGTCGGGCTAATATAACCTGTGATGTTGGGCTAATATAACATGTGATGTTGGGCTAATATGATCTGTGATGTTGGGCTAATATAACCTGTGATGTTGTGCTAATATAACCTGTGATGTTGGGCTAATATAACCTGTGCTGTGATGTTGGGCTAATATAACCTGTGATGTTGGGCTAATATAACCTTTGATGTTGGGCTATTAAGACCTGTGATGTTGGGCTAATAAGACCTGTGATGTTGGATGCTAATATAACCTGTGATATAAATATAACCTGTAATGTTGGGCTAATATAACCTGTAATGTTGGGCTAATATAACCTGTGATGTTGGCTAATATAACCTGTGATGTTGGGCTAATATAACCTGTGAATGTTGGGCTAATATAACCTGTAATGAATATACCTGTAATTTGGGCTAATTTAACCTGTGATGTTGGGCTAATATAACCTGTGATGTTGGGCTAATATAACCTGTGATGTTGGGCTAATATAACCTGTGATGTTGGGCTAATATAACCTGTAATGATGAAACTGTGTTGGCCTGTGATGTTTGGCTAATATAACCTGTGAATGTTGTTGGCTAATATAACCTGTAATGTTGGGCTAATATAACCTGTGATGTTGTTGGGCTAATATAACCTGTAATGTTGGGCTAATATAACCTATAACCTGTGATGTTGTTGGCTAATATGTTGGGCTAATATAACCTGTAATGTTGGGCTAATATAACCTGTAATGTTGGGCTAATATAACCTATGATGTTGGGCTAATATAACCTGTTGGGCTAATATAACCTGTAATATAACCTGATTTTAGTTAAGGGCTAATATAACCTGTGATGTTGGGCTAATATAACCTGTGATTTTGGGCTAATATAACCTGTGATGTTGGGCTAATATAACCTGTGATGTTGGGCTAATATGATCTGTGATGTCCGGCTAATATAACCTGTGATGTTGGGCTAATATGATCTGTGATGTTGGCTAATATAACCTGTGATGTTGGGCTAATATAACCTGTGATATTGGGCTAATATGATCTGTGATGTTGGGCTAATATAACCTGTGATGTTGGGCTAATATTACATGTGATATTGGGCTAATATGATCTGTGATGTTGTCTCAGACCAAAGTCGGGATGCTGTGCCAGAATTTGTTGTTTCTGTTGTTTGGTGTATTTTATTGTACAGTGCATTAAGGAATAAAACATTTGCAAATGTAAACCTTTTTTGAGTTTTTTTGTGTTCATCATGTGAGCAGTTTTTAGGGACCACAAGCAACATAACCTGGTGTAGTATTGTTTTGCATTTATCTCACCAGTGTGTAAGACAATAATGTAGTGTGTGAGTTTTTGAGGACTTGTGTGTCATGAGAGCAAAGTTTGGGTCTTCAGCAAGATTTCATTTGTGGAGAGCTTAATTTTGACCTGGGGAATTGGGGGAGAAGTTATGGATTTGTGAAAAGGAGGCATAATTTCAAGAAAAGTGTTTAGGCAACTGAGAACTGTAAAAAAAAAGTTGCTGCACAGAATATATAATATATAGGCCTACTATAAGTTTTTTGGCGTTACAAATATTTGTCTGTAGTAAAATAAGACAATTTTTTAGAAAGAACAATGTTGTTCACATCAGCAAATGACTTTCCACAATCCCAACTAAAACAACCATTCCAGTTTTTGTTTACCTATTTGACTCCTTAAATTATTCTGTTTATGTTTACAAATTGATTTAAAAAATCCATGAATAATCTCTTTTCACCAAAAAAATTAATCACTCTTTCAAATATTTGCTACCACAACGTAGCTTGTGTAGAGGTATGCCCTTTAGGATTTGAGATGGCCGCAAACACAAAAAAGCCTTAGAAAAAGATAAACACAGAGAACAGTTTGAGGATGAAAAGCGCTAATACTGACCTCCGCTAATGCTAATGCTAATGCTTGTTTATCAAATATGTCATGGACATTAGTTATGAAAACAGTAATGAGCTCTGCAAGCACTCAGCTTTTTGTTCCCTGATTGCAGAATCATAGATTAAGACGGGCTTTAAGGCAGCTTAGAACGATGTAGGGGTGGTTATGGAGATAGTTTTCACTGATACTCAGAGGATGAGGTCCAGAGGTTTTTCTTTCCTGTCATTGTGATAAAAGCTCCTTTTTTCTAAATTGAAATGAATAATATTACATATCATATATAAATATTGTCAAATCTGTAGTATTTAATAAAATAGTTGTGTTGTCTGTGGTATTTAATACAATAGTAGTGTTGTCTGTAGTATTTAATACAATAGTAGTGTTGTCTGTGGTATTTAATACAATATTAGTGTTGTCTGGAGTATTTAATACAATAGTAGTGTTGTCTGGAGTATTTAATAGAATAGTAGTGTTGTCTGTAGTATTTAATACAATAGTAGTGTTGTCTGTAGTATTTAATACAATAGTAGTGTTGTCTGTAGTATTTAATACAATAGTAGTGTTGTCTGTAGTATTTAATACAATATTAGTGTTGTCTGTAGTATTTAATACAATAGTAGTGTTGTCTGGAGTATTTAATACAATAGTAGTGTTGTCTGTAGTATTTAATACAATAGTAGTGTTGTCTGTAGTATTTAATACAATAAAAGTGTTGTCTGTAGTATTTAATACAATAGTAGTGTTGTCTGTAGTATTTAATACAATAGTAGTGTTGTCTGTAGTATTTAATACAATAGTAGTGTTGTCTGGAGTATTTAATACAATAGTAGTGTTGTCTGTAGTATTTAATACAATAGTAGTGTTGTCTGTAGTATTTAATACAATAGTAGTGTTGTCTGTAGTATTTAATACAATAGTAGTGTTGTCTGTAGTATTTAATACAATAGTAGTGTTGTTTGTAGTATTTAATACAATATTAGTGTTGTCTGTAGTATTTAATACAATAGTAGTGTTGTCTGGAGTATTTAATACAATAGTAGTGTTGTCACTACTATTTAATACAATAGTAGTGTTGTCTGTAGTATTTAATACAATAGTAGTGTTGTCTGTAGTATGTAATACATTAGTAGTGTTGTCTGTAGTATTTAATACAATAGTAGTGTTGTCTGTAGTATTTAATACATTAGTAGTGTTGTCTGTAGTATTTAATACAATAGTAGTGTTGTCTGTAGTATTTAATACAATAGTAGTGTTGTCTGGAGTATTTAATACAATAGTAGTGTTGTCTGTAGTATTTAATACAATAGTAGTGTTGTCTGTAGTATTTAATACAATAAAAGTGTTGTCTGTAGTATTTAATACAATAGTAGTGTTGTCTGTAGTATGTAATACATTAGTAGTGTTGTCTGGAGTATTTAATACAATAGTAGTGTTGTCTGTAGTATTTAATACAATAGAAGTGTTGTCTGTAGTATTTAATACAATAGTAGTGTTGTCTGTAGTATTTAATACATTAGTAGTGTTGTCTGTAGTATTTAATACAATAGTAGTGTTGTCTGTACTGCTTAGTGTTTGCAGGGTGGTTGGTTTGCGGTTAAATGTTTACAGGACGAGGACGGGCACAGCACTTGCCAGTTAGTGCCCAGTCCCCCCAGTCCCCTGGGCACGTGGAGGAGCAGAGGTAACCTATTTTCTTTGGCAAGGTTGGCCAGTCACACAGATACTCTGTTTGTGTTGTGTGATTGCACTTCTTTCTCTCCACCACCTCGGTCTTTTTATTCACTCTATTCTCCAATTCGCTCTTTCTACTTCATTTTTGTATCCTTCCTTCTTGCTCCCTCTCTCTCCTCTCCCCTCTCTCCCCTCTCTCCTCACTCTCCCCTCTCCCCCTCTCTCCCGTATCCCTCATCTCCCTCACCTCCCCCTCACCTCCCCCACCTCCCCCTCTCATCTCTCCCTCATCTCTCCCTCATCTCTACCTCACCTCCCTCTCATCTCTCCCTCACCCCCTCTCACCCCCCCCACCCCTCTCTGTAACACTGGAATGAAGGCTGTGTCTTGCTGTGCTGCGTGTTTGTCTGCCTGGTTCCAGGCTCTGTTGTGACTAAATTAGGTCATTAGATGACACTCTGACCTAACCAAAGGCATTTTGTTCTTGCTGCTGTGTTTTTCTCTCTTCTCAGTATAAATATACACCTTTGATGAAACAGGAGAGACTGGAAAAACATTAACATATCATTCATTTGCCAACAAATTGTGCAGTACAATAAAGTGAAGCATCTGCTGTCCCCCCGTCGAAAAATTATGAAATTCTGGATAGTGGTTGCAACAGAGGTGAACTTTTGGAACTACATAACGAGCCCTCTCTCTCCATATCATTCACCAAATCACCATCCTTCTCTAATCCTCCTCCCATAAATTCTGTCCAAACCCCCCCTCCCCTCCTCCAGTCCTGTGGGCGTAAGAGCACCTCTTGACAGGCTGTGCCTCTAGGCGAGCCCCAGGCCTTTAGGCCTCTGTGCCTTGGCATAGCTCCTGGTCAATAGTCGCTTCTGAAACTGTTTTTCCACAACCGCTAACTCAACATGGTTCCATGCTCAAATGTTCTACTTCCTCACATCTGATTCCCACCTAATGATTCCCACCGAATGATTCACACCTTATGATTCACACCTAATGATTCACACCGAATGATTCACACCTAATGATTCACACCGAATGATTCACACCGAATGATTCACACCTAATGATTCACACCTAATGATTCACACCGAATGATTCACACCGAATGATTCACACACCTATTGATTCACACCTACTAATTCATACCGAATGATTTACACCGAATGATTCACACCGAATGATGCACACCGAATTATTCACACATAATGATTCACACCGAATTATTCACACATAATGATTCACACCGAATGATTCACACATAATGATTCACACCGAATGATTCACACCGAATGATTCACACCGAATGATTCACACCGAATGATTCACACCGAATGATTCACACCTAATGATTCACACCGAATGATTCACACCGAATGATTCACACCGAATGATTGACACACCTATTGATTCACACCTACTGATTCATACCGAATGATTCACACCGAATGATTCACACCAAATGATGCACACCGAATTATTCACACATAATGATTCACACCGAATGATTCACACATAATGATTCACACTTCATGATTCACACCGAATGATTCACACCGAATGATTCACACCTAATGATTTCTCTGCTGATCTATTACATTTTCTTCATATTTCCAAAAAGACTCTGTTTATCACAAAATGGCAGCAACAAATCTTTTCATTATGTGTGTATTGAAGTGTAAACATCATGTGTATCAGTCTCTTTTCCTGTCAATTACTTTTAATTATGAGTAAATGTCAAGGTCCAGTATGTGTTGTTTCTCTCATCCTAAAACACATGTCTTGTGTAATGTTGTCCATTTGTCCGAGTACATTCAGAACATCCTTCATACACAGTGTCTCTGAAGTATGTTCCTTTGTTCCTCAAGTACCCAGGAGTGTTCTGCACTCCAAACAGACAGGAATTGTGATGTTCGGAGCGTCAGCTGAAACAATGCGAGCTGAACACCGTATTACTCACCCACATTTAAAGCCTGGACCTTGACCACTTACGCTGTGAAAGAAAATTGCCGAGGCACAAAGCCCAAGCTCTCTTCTCCCCAAAAAGCATCACTGCACCCTTGTCATTACAAGTGGAGAGTCTATTAGAAACAATTACTATATCCCCTTCAATATGGCCAGTTTGGTTTGTTAGGTTGTGCAGGGTTTGTATCACTGTTGAAGGACAGAGCAGAAAACAATGGACACGCCGTTCAGTCATAATAAGACCAGACTTTACTTTAAGAACATCATGAAATGTGAGAGAGATAAAAAGAAAAGGAAACACTTTATTAACCAAGTATGTATGTGACCGCACACATATCCTGTGTGTTTATAGCTGTACCGCACATATATCCTGTGTATTTATAGCTGTACCGCACATATATCCTGTGTGTTTATAGCTGTACCGCACATATATCCTGTGTGTTTATAGCTGTACCGCACATATATCCTGTGTGTTTATAGCTGTACCGCACATAGCTGTACCGCACATATATCCTGTGTTTATATTATATCCTGTGTATTTATAGCTGTACCGCACATATATCCTGTGTATTTATAGCTGTACCGCACATATATCCTGTGTATTTATAGCTGTACCGCACATATATCCTGTGTATTTATAGCTGTACCGCACATATATCCTGTGTATTTATAGCTGTACCGCACATATATCCTGTGTGTTTATAGCTGTACCGCACATATATCCTGTGTATTTATAGCTGTACCGCACATATATCCTGTGTGTTTATAGCTGTACCGCACATATATCCTGTGTATTTATAGCTGTACCGCACATATATCCTGTGTGTTTATAGCTGTACCGCACATATATCCTGTGTGTTTATAGCTGTACCGCACATATATCCTGTGTATTTATAGCTGTACCGCACATATATCCTGTGTATTTATAGCTGTACCGCACATATATCCTGTGTATTTATAGCTGTACCGCACATATATCCTGTGTGTTTATAGCTGTACCGCACATATATCCTGTGTATTTATAGCTGTACCGCACATATATCCTGTGTATTTATAGCTGTACCACACACATATCCTGTGTGTTTATAGCTGTACCGCACATATATCCTGTGTGTTTATAGCTGTACCGCACATATATCCTGTGTGTTTATAGCTGTACCGCACATATATCCTGTGTGTTTATAGCTGTACCGCACATATATCCTGTGTGTTTATAGCTGTACCGCACATATATCCTGTGTGTTTATAGCTGTACCGCACATATATCCTGTGTGTTTATAGCTGTACCGCACATATATCCTGTGTGTTTATAGCTGTACCGCACACATATATCCTGTGTATTTATAGCTGTACCGCACATATATCCTGTGTGTTTATAGCTGTACCCTGTGTGTTTATAGCTGTACCGCACACATATCCTGTGTATTTATAGCTGTACCGCACATATATCCTGTGTATTTATAGCTGTACCGCACATATATCCTGTGTATTTATAGCTGTACCGCACATATATCCTGTGTATTTATAGCTGTACCGCACATATATCCTGTGTATTTATAGCTGTACCGCACATATATCCTGTGTATTTATAGCTGTACCGCACATATATCCTGTGTGTTTATAGCTGTACAGCACACATATCCTGTGTATTTATAGCTGTACCGCACATATATCCTGTGTGTTTATAGCTGTACAGCACACATATCCTGTGTATTTATAGCTGTACCGCACATATATCCTGTGTGTTTATAGCTGTACCGCACATATATCCTGTGTATTTATAGCTGTACCGCACACATATCCTGTGTATTTATAGCTGTACCGCACACATATTCTGTGTATTTATAGCTGTACCGCACACATATTCTGTGTATTTATAGCTGTACCGCACACATATCCTGTGTATTTATAGCTGTACCGCACACAAATCCTGTGTATTTTTAGCTGTACCGCACACATATTCTGTGTATTTATAGCTGTACCGCACACAAATCCTGTGTAATTATAGCTGTACCGCACACATATTCTGTGTATTTATAGCTGTACCGCACACATATCTTGTGTATTTGGATACATTATTAATTGTTCTGGGTGTGATGAACTTAGGGTTTGTTTTATTAAAGCTCATGATTAGTCATTGGTGTTGGGGTTTGTTTTATTAAAGCTCATGATTAGTCATTGGTATTAGGGTTTGTTTTATTAAAGCTCATGATTAGTTATTGGTGTTTGGGTTTGTTTTATTAAAGCGCATGATTAGTCATTGGTGTTAGGGTTTGTTTTATTACAGTTTTTTTGGATTGCTTACACACTAAAATTATAAGTAGTAAACTATTAGCAAAACCTTACACTCAAGAAGCAAAACATCAGCCCATATTTGCACAACTATAAGCACATTGTCAACCTCACACTTGTTGCAAAACTCTACACACAGTGATTTGCAAAACACTAAAGACACTTAACATACATTACACTCAAAAATCTATCATGAAGTCACTTCCTTTCAATACCAAAGCACTGACTGTCAAATTACCGCACCGTCCAATTAATTGGTTCAACACAGTCATCAGGTGTGCAAACACTTGTTTGCTTAATTGTAGACACACCAATCAGGTGTATAAGCACTATAAAAAGCCGCAGGTGAGTTCATCGGTTTTCAAGCACAATGGAAAGTCAGAGAAAGAGTAAGACGAGGAGGAGAACGAGGAGAACGAGGAGGTGGACAAGGAGGAGGAGGAAGAGGAATCAACAGAGGAGGAATCAACAGAGGAGGAAGACAAGAAGGTCCAAGGACCAAATCTGACAAATGAGATCCGCGCAACCCTGGTTGACCACGTTGTCAACCACAGCCTGACGCTGAGGGAGGCTGGACTGCGACTACAGCCAAATCTAAGCCAATACACAGTGCAGGTGTGATAGGAACATTTCAACTGGAAAATAGGTATTGTACTCTAAAAATATCATCATATCAAAAACATCTGCACGGTTTCAGTAACTGCTTACAATACTGAATTCTACTGCACTTCTGTTACCTTTTCCTGTGAAATTACTGTACCATTGTATACAGTTTTTTTTCTACATATGATTGAGGGTCAGGAACTACAAGGGGGAAGGCCTTGTCATTCAAGACGTTTCTTTCCAATGTGTTTTGCTAATGACAACTTTGCCTGCGATGTTGATTAAATTCTCTGGCCAGATCCAGCTTGGCGAAGAGACAATGTGTAGGTTTTTTTTTTTTTTTTTTTTTACTGTAAACTCACAGTACAATACGTAAAGTGAAAGTATTATGAATCTCCATGTCAAAATTTTGGGTGTGTTGAAAAATAAATTAATTTCTTCAGTCTGCATCATTGGTCTTGTGTAGTGTTTGGTGAATTTACAATATATTTGTACTTTGTTGATGGTAGCCTACTCTAATCATAGGGAATTAGAAGTGCTAAAAGTGTTTTAGGTTTATCACAGCAGTGTGTAACTCGTGCAAACAGAGTATAGTAACATGAAACGTGTGTGCTTGATATGGTAACAAAGTGTCGTTTTGAAACAGAAGTGTAAAGTTTTTACAAGATTGTTTAATTATGCAAAAGATCTGTAGTGTTTTGCTGATTGGGTGTGTGGTTGTGCTAATTGTGTGTAGTGTTTTGAAAACACGGGCCCTGTTTTGAAAATCGTGCTTAAGCAATCCAAAAAAACTGTAAAGCTCATGATTAGTCATTGGTGTTAGGGTTTGTTTTACGTATTAAAGCTCATGATTAGTCATTGGTGTTAGGGTTTGTTTTATTAAAGCTCATGATTAGTCATTGGTGTTGGGGTTTGTTTTATTAAAGCTCCTGATTAGTCATTGTTGTTGGGGTTTGTTTTATTAAAGCTCATGATTAGTCATTGGTGTTGGGGTTTGTTTTATTAAAGCTCATGATTAGTCATTGGTGTTGGGGTTTGTTTTATTAAAGCTCATGATTAGTCATTGGTGTTGGGGTTTGTTTTATTAAAGCTCCTGATTAGTCATTGTTGTTGGGGTTTGTTTTATTAAAGCTCATGATTAGTCATTGGTGTTGGGGTTTGTTTTATTAAAGCTCATGATTAGTCATTGGTGTTGGGGTTTGTTTTATTAAAGCTCATGATTAGTCATTGGTGTTGGGGTTTGTTTTATTAAAGCTCATGATTAGTCATTGGTGTTGGGGTTTGTTTTATTAAAGCTCATGATTAGTCATTGGTGTTGGGGTTTGTTTTATTAAAGCTCATGATTAGTCATTGGTGTTAGGGTTTGTTTTATTAAAGCTCATGATTAGTCATTGGTGTTGGGGTTTGTTTTATTAAAGCTCATGATTAGTCATTGGTGTTGGGGTTTGTTTTATTAAAGCTCATGATTAGTCATTGGTGTTAGGGTTTGTTTTATTAAAGCTCATGATTAGTCATTGGTGTTGGGGTTTGTTTTATTAAAGCTCATGATTAGTCATTGGTGTTAGGGTTTGTTTTATTAAAGCTCATGATTAGTCATTGGTGTTAGGGTTTGTTTTATTAAGACTTATTGAGAGTAGGACAGATCCAGGGGAGGAGAGAACCACAGATGGATAGAGAGACAATCAGAAGATTTGAGTGACTGATGGGCTTTAGAAACATGGGAATAAAGAATGAGAGATGGAAAAAAGAAGTGATGAACAAAACAAGGTTACAGGACCAATGGTGAAGAAGAGGTTGAGCGACGAGGAAGAAGACACAGTAGACGGGTTGTAAGAAGTATGTTAGAGCCAGTATATGTATTGTTCAAAGGAATAGAAAAGAGACAATACATACAGTAATACAGTAATACAGTAGTTAACTTAAAGTAGTGAGACATTTCTTCTAGTGAAGAGAATATGCTTTATGTAAAATGAAGAAGGTCAAAAGTCACAAAGAAGCAAAAATTAAGCAAGTAGTTGGCTCAATCCCCAAATCCAAAGGAGTTGGGGACAACTACAGCCCCATGCATGGTTTTGCACTCCCCATAAAGGTGATGTATGGCCTCAGATCTGCATGTGCCCTCGTCAGACACTGGTCCTGAAAATGGTGACAAATGAAGGGAGAAAGGAAGGAGGTTAAGGAATACGGCTGGTGTAGGACGACAGTGATGTAGCACCTGTCACACAGACCGCCATGTCTCACAGCTGTTTGACAGCGGGGGCCCAGGGATGAGGTGTGTGAGGTGTGCGAGGTGTGTGTGAGGTGTGTGAGAGATGTGTGAGAGATGTGTGAGGTGTGTGTGAGGTGTGTGTGAGGTGTGTGAGGTGTGTGTGAGGTGTGTGTGAGGTGTGTGTGAGGTGTGCGAGGTGTGAGAGGTGTGTGAGGTGTGAGGTGTGTGTGAGGTGTGTGTGAGGTGTGTGGGTGTGTGTGTGTGTGTGTGAGGTGTGTGTGAGGTGTGTGTGAGGTGTGTGTGGGTGTGTGTGAGGTGTGTGAGGTGTGAGAGGTGTGTGAGGTGTGTGTGAGGTGTGTGAGGTGGTTGAGGTGTGTGAGGTGTGTGAGAGATGTGTGAGGTGTGTGTGAGGTGTATGAGGTGGTTGAGGTGTGTGAGGTGTGTGAGGTGTGTGTAAAGTGTGGAAGGTGTGTGTGAGAGGTGTGTGAGGTGTGTGTAAAGTGTGAGAGGTGTTTGAGGTGTGTGAGGTGTGTGTGAGGTGTGTGTGAGGTGTGTGTAAAGTGTTAGAGGTGTGTGATGTGTGTGAGAGATGTGTGAGGTGTGTGTGAGGTGTGTGAGGTGTGTGTGAGATGTGTGAAAGGTGTGAGGTGTGTGTGAGATGTGTGAGGTGTGTGTGAGGTGTGTGAGGTGTGTGTGAGATGTGTGAGAGGTGTGAGGTGTGTGATGTGTGTTTGAGGTGTGTGAGGTGTGTGTGAGATGTTTGTGAGGTGTGTAGGTGTGTGAGGTGTGTGTGTGAGGTGTGTGTGTTTGGGAATAAATGGACCATAGGAACCCTGAGAGTCTCTTTGTGGTTCTAAACGTCAGAACGTAGTGATGAGTAATGGAAGTGTGAGGAAACAAGCTCTCGGTTCTTAGAGCACAATACCTTCACCCGCTACGGGGGAGATCCTAAAGATACAGGAAGAGATCAGAGCCC
>CM055734.1:24286699-24314199 GCA_029465975.1 Dallia pectoralis | reverse complement strand
CAATGTTCAAAACATTGCATTGTGCATTCATATATCTTTAAAAATACCTTGCACTTGCATCTACATCTCATTGGATGTTTTTATTAGCCAAAAAAAATGTTGTTACCTGAATTTCATTGGACACTCTATGCTGTTGCTGCCACTGTCTTGGTCCGTGGCCTTGTCCTCTACCACGTTCCCCCACACCTCTCGAACGAGGCCCACGACCACCTCTCAGAAGGGTGCCTGCCATGCCATTTCTTTGACCAACAGGTCTTCCTCGTCTTTCTCGTCTTCCTGCCACCACTGCTTGACCTCCATTGTGACCTGGATCACCTGCTGGCTCCATGTTACGAATCACTATGCTCTTGCAATTGGATCCAAATCCTTTATGTATATACTCATTCCACAATGTGCACTAAACCATCAGTAACGGGTTGGCTGAATTGGACAAACAATTACAAGGGCCTGCATCTATACAGTGCAGTACTGTCAGTACTGTAAATAGTCTGAAAAGGTGGTACAGTATTTGGGACCATAGACACAGTGTCTGATGAAGCATTACAGTATGATAAAATATTAGGCTACATCCATGGATATTGTAGTCTAATTGGTTCATGCTCCACGCTAATTGGTGACAATAAATCTCAGTATCTTGAATCTTTCATGATTTACTGTAAACGTGGAATATTGTTTGTCAGTTTCCATAAAACTATGTATTAAGAGTAATGCAGCAAATACTTACCATTTTGACTAGTTGTATCAATTGATAGTTAGATCTGTCAAATGAAATGAACAGACTATCATCTCAAACGTAATGTAGGAATTGCATTTTGAAATAGTTTGACTTTGATGTTACATTGTATCATATTGAACCGGTGCTAAAAATTAAATGAACAAATGATCTTCAGTTTAGGTTTATTGTATCCAAGCAATTGAAAAAAACATGTTAGAGTTTTCAGAAAAGTGCATTTTGATCTTCGGTTGTGAGTTTTGTGTCTAGAGTTGTGGAAAACGACATTAAGGTTCTGAGATAATGGTCAAAGGGATTGCTAAAAACTGTAAATGCTATACCAGTATAAAACATGCTAAAGTTTTTGAAGATGAAAGTGAAAAGGTAGAGACAACGGCATCTCTAGAGACAACAGCATCTCTAAAGACAACGGCATCTCTAGAAACAACAGCATCTCTAGAGACAACTGCATCTCTATAGACAACAGCATCTCTAGAGACAACAGCATCTCTAGAGACAACAGCATCTCTAGAGACAACAGTATCTCTAGAGACAAAAACATCTCTAGAGACAAAAACATCTCTAGAGACAACAGCATCTCTAGAGACAACTGCATCTCTAGAGACAACAGCATCTCTAGAGACAACAGCATCTCTAGAAACAACAGTATCTCTAGAGACAACAGCATCTCTAGAGACAACAGGATCTCTAGAGACAACAGTATCTCTAGAGACAACATTATCTCTAGAGACAACAGGATCTCTAAATACAACAGTATCTCTAGAGACAACAGCATCTCTAGAGACAACAGTATCTCTAGAGACAACAGGATCTCTAGAGACAACAGGATCTCTAAATACAACAGTATCTCTAGAGACAACAACATCTCTAGAAACAACAGCATCTCTAGAGGCAACGGCATCTCTAGAGACAACGGTATCTCTAGAGAGAACAGCATCTCTAGAGACAACAGCAACTCTAGAGACAACAGGATCTCTAGAGACAACAGGATCTCTAAATACAACAGTATCTCTAGAGACAACAGTATCTCTAGAGACAACAGCAACTCTAGAGACAACAGGATCTCTAAATACAACAGTATCTCTAGAGACAACAGTATCTCTAGAGACAACAATATCTCTAGATACAACAGGATCTCTAAATACAACAGTATCTCTAGAGACAACACTGTTGTCTCTAGAGATACTGTTGTATTTAGAGATCCTGTTGTCTCTAAGAGATCCTGTTGTCACAACAGGATCTCTTAGAGACAACAGGATCTCTAAATACAACAGTATCTCTAGAGACAACAGCATCTCTAAATACAACAGTATCTCTAGAGACAACAGCATCTCTAGAGGCAACGGCATCTCTAGAGACAACAGCATCTCTAGAGACAACAGCATCTCTACAGACAACAGCATATCTAGAGACAACAGCATCTCTAGAGACAACAGCTTCTCTAGAGACAACAGCATCTCTAGAGACAACAGCTTCTCTAGAGACAACAGCATCTATAGAATTGATCTCCAGTCAAGGAGAACATCTGTAATCCATAAATTATAGATGACTCACACATCTAGACATCAGCTCCTTTGCACTATTCAGACTTATATTACACATTCTATATTTACCCAGTACATATGTCAACTAGACAGGGTCTCTTGACAGTTCGTGTTGTGTGTTTTGCTCTGTTTGTGTTTGTCTAAATGCTGCAGCTAGTGGTGTGTGTGTGTGTGTGTGTGTGTGTGTGTGTGTGTGTGTGTGTGTGTGTGTGTGTGAAACATTCTTGAGAGGACCGGTTGAGACAGAGTGATGGAGGTGTGTGTGTGTCTGTTTGTGAACCAATCTGGAGAATGTGTATGCATGTATTTCAGTGTGTATGCGTGTATTTCAGTGTGTATGCGTGTATTTCAGTGTGTATGCGTGTATTTCAGTGTGTATGCATGTATTTCACTGTGTATGCATGTATTTCAGTGTGTATGCATGTATTTCAGTGTGTATGCATGTATTTCAGTGTGTATGCATGTATTTCACTGTGTATGCGTGTATTTCAGTGTGTATGCGTGTATTTCAGTGTGTATGCATGTATTTCAGTGTGTATGCATGTATTTCAGTGTGTATGCATGTATTTCACTGTGTATGCGTGTATTTCAGTGTGTATGCGTGTATTTCAGTGTGTATGCATGTATTTCAGTGTGTATGCATGTATTTCAGTGTGTATGCATGTATTTCAGTGTGTATGCATGTATTTCAGTGTGTATGCATGTATTTCAGTGTGTGGGTATGTATTTCAGTGTGTATGCATGTATTTCAGTGTGTATGCATGTATTTCAGTGTGTATGCATGTATTTCACTGTGTATGCGTGTATTTCAGTGTGTATGCGTGTATTTCAGTGTGTATGCATGTATTTCAGTGTGTATGCATGTATTTCAGTGTGTATGCATGTATTTCAGTGTGTATGCATGCATTTCAGTGTGTAGGCGTGTATTTCAGTGTGTAGGCGTGTATTTTAGTGTGTATGCATGCATTTCACTGTGTATGCATGTATTTCACTGTTGTCACGGATTGACCGGCGTAGTGTGGTAAAAGCCATGTGCAGAGTCCAATGATCCGTTTAAATAAGGTTTATTAAATCAAAACAAACCGTAAACGGCGAAAAACGCGTACTTATAGTTTGAATGAAATTAAGGCGCATATAGCGACTTAAAACAATCATATCACCAACAACTACTAATAATACGCGTAACAACACACTCACCCATATAATTCTGTGACATAGAAACACAATGCTGAACAAGGAGTGACTTGTCCGCTCACCTTTTATAGCCCACTAATGATAACACAAAACAGCTGTGAATGACAAAAGGCAAACAAGGAAGTGAATCACCGAATTACTGTGTAGCCACGCCCCCACACCACTCGTTACAACTGTGTATGCATGTATTTTAGTGTGTATGCATGTATTTCAGTTTGTATGCATGTATTTCAGTGTGTATGCATGTGTTTCACTGTGTATGCATGTATTTCAGTGTGTATGCATGTATTTCAGTGTGTATGCATGTATTTCAGTGTGTATGCATGTATTTCAGTGTGTGGGTATGTATTTCAGTGTGTATGCATGTATTTCAGTGTGTATGTATGTATTTCAGTGTGTATGCATGTATTTCAGTGTGTATGCATGTATTTCAGTGTGTGGGTATGTATTTCAGTGTGTATGCATGTATTTCAGTGTGTGGGTATGTATTTCAGTGTGTATGCATGTATTTCAGTGTGTATGTATGTATTTCAGTGTGTATGCATGTATTTCAGTGTGTATGCATGTATTTCAGTGTGTATGTATGTATTTCAGTGTGTATGTATGTATTTCAGTGTGTATGCATGTATTTCAGTGTGTGGGTATGTATTTCAGTGTGTATGCATGTATTTCAGTGTGTATGCATGTATTTCAGTGTGTGGGTATGTATTTCAGTGTGTATGCATGTATTTCAGTGTGTGGGTATGTATTTTCATTTATGTGCATGTGTTTATGTTATGCTATGTGTGTGTGTGTGTGTGTGTGTGTGTGTGTGTGTGTGTGTGTGTGTGTGTGTGTGTGTGTGTGTAGTATCTAAGTGTGTGTCTGCTAAAGACACTTTCATCGCCAGGTGAACATCTGCCACTTAGTGTCTTTACTGGACAGGAAGCCAAGTCAAACTGCTAGCGGACTTAACCCTTTCCTAACTAAAATAATGACAGCAATTCTGGAATATTTGAAGAGTGGTTTGTGGTGTGTGAGTGGATTGCATGGGCGTAGGTTTAGGGGGGGACGGTGGGGACATGTCCCCACCAACATTTTAACATGAACAAATTTTCCCCACCAATATTTAAACATGAAATTGTCCCCACCTATATTTTAGCGAACTCCGTTATGGGTTTGTGCTTCTATGAGAGAGTGAAAATGTCCCCACCAAAGCTGAGACCAAACCTACGCCCTTGGTGGATTGACTGGTGGACACAGTGTGTGTCATGTCTGTCACATGTGTGTGTATGTGTGTGTGCTGGTGTTTATACATGTGTGTGTATGTGTGTATATGTGAGGCAGATTGATTCTGTTATCCATAACTTACTTAGGTTGTGCTTTTGTCTTCATTAGTCAAGGAAGGTTCAGCCAGTATTGCTGCAGTATGCAATGCAGAGTACAGGAAGTCTATATTACAACCATATGGCAATACTTCCTACTGCGCTCTGTTTAAAGTCATGTTAACCAATTCATACCATTTTGTTATTTAACCTTTATTTAACTAGTTAGGCCTAATTGCAAATTCTCATTTGGAACAGCAAACTGGGGAGAAGCTGGGGATTGAACCCAGGACATCATACATACAGAGCATGTACTCTACCACTGAGATACACCAACTCCTCCAATAGGAACCCAGGACATCATACATACAGAGCATGTACTCTACCACTGAGATACTAACTCCTCCAATAGGAACCCAGGACATCATACATACGGAGCATGTACTCTACCACTGAGATACCAACTCCTCCAATAGGAACCCAGGACATCATAAATACAGAGCATGCACTCTACCACTGAGATACCAACTCCTCCAATAGGAACCCAGGACATCATACATACAGAGCATGTACTCTACCACTGAGATACCAACTCCTCCAATAGGAACCCAGGACATCATACATACAGAGCATGTACTCTACCACTGAGATACACCAACTCCTCCATAGAGTCCCAGATCTAACCTTTAACCTCCAGGACATCATACATACAGAGCATGTACTCTACCACTGAGATACACCAACTCCTCCATAGAGTCCCAGATCTAACCTTTAACCTCCAGGACATCATACATACAGAGCATTTACTCTACCACTGAGATACACCAACTCCTCCATAGAGTCCCAGATCTAACCTTTAACCTCCAGGACATCATACATACAGAGCATGTACTCTACCACTGAGATACACCAACTCCTCCATAGAGTCCCAGATCTAACCTTTAACCTCCAGGACATCATACATACAGAGCATGTACTCTACCACTGAGGTACACCAACTCCTCCATAGAGTCCCAGATCTAACCTTTAACCTCCAGGACATCATACATACAGAGCATGTACTCTACCACTGAGATACACCAACTCCTCCATAGAGTCCCAGATCTAACCTTTAACCTCCAGGACATCATACATACAGAGCATGCACTCTACCACTGAGATACCAACTCCTCCAACTAAACCACTGGACTACTGAACTACTTGGTCCTTCCCTATCAGTCTTTCTGGACGTTGGTGGCTGGCTTTAATTGGTCAGTCAGGTAAGGAACTTGAATGGTTACTGTATGTCCAGATTCTAACGCTGCACGCTCACTCGTTCTTTCTCTCTTTTCCCCCCGTCCGCACATTTTCCCCAGAACACACAGAAACAAAGACACGAGAAGTAGAATCGTCCGCAGGTGGTGAAATTCAGGCACTATTCAACAGTCGTCACTTTCAATATGGTATTGTACCTCTGCATATAGTTTTCTAGCTTCTTGTTCCGAGAGTCAACATGGTCATTGTCTCCCAGCTGCAGCTGTACTCCTTAAGCCTCGATGGAGAGACACCATCATCATCATGGTCCTCATCCTGCTTAAACACGACACAACAAAAGGCCAGGACAACCGCTCTACAGTGGCTATGAGGAAGACATCAAGGTCATCAGAGACTAAAGGCGTTGGGTTGCTCGTGTCTGCAGTACCGTGTCTGCTGTAGCGTGTCTGCTGTAGCGTGTCTGCTGTAGCGTGTCTGCTGTAGCGTCTGAATAGGAAGCTTCGCCCCGACCATGGGATGGGCCGTGTCTTCATCTTTACTCAGTATTGGGTGTTGTGTGCTCAGTAGACTGGTGTGTTTGTGCCTGTGACATGGACAATGAGGACAGGTGTTCCTGGGTTTACCTTGAAGTGCAGCTGTCCAGGAGTGAGACAGACACACACAGCCACCAGGTTTAAGGAAAGGCTTTCTCTCTCTATCGTCTGTCGTCTCTGACGTCATAAACCCACCGCTCTCTTTTTATTGGGTATAAAATGTCCCACTGTCAGTCTTTAGTTTATCTATATTTCCATATAATTTCTTTGAAACATTGGAATTTAAAGAATTGTCTTTCAGTTGTAGAGAGATGAGGTGTGAACGGGGAGAAACAGACAACCCTAATGCAACACAGGAAGATGGACAGATACAAATGTTTTCCATCTGCTTGTATGTGTGCAGTTGCCTTTTTATTCATCTCCTCACAACTAAAGACAAGACAACATGCTCCCATTGCAAATCCTTCAAAAGTGTCTTTTCCCCCGCTCTCCGTTTCCCTCTCTCTATCACTAAATCCGCATTTTCCTACAACTTAAGCACTTAGCTGTAATCCCCATGAAAAAAGGCGCTCGCCCGGCACAAGTCACTCTTCTACCATTAGAAAGACACAATAGGGGCGTGTTCTGGACTCACTTAACTGGATTGAGGACAAAGCCCTGTGGTTGATAAGTTTTGAGCTGGGAAGAATCTGCCGTTTACACGCATACTCTATTGTGTATTCTCTTAAATTTACTTGTCTCAACAGTCTAAGCTGCTTTTATCCTTTCGCGCTTTTAATTCCTGTGACACTGAGAGGCTTTAAAATATGTCCCATTTCTTTCTTTGTTTTTCCCCCCAATAAATGCCACAATAAAAGATTTAGACAGAAGAATAGCTCTATCCATTTCCTGCGAACAAAACACACAGGATCAAACGGTATATATTTTGTGTCACTTTCCCTTTTAAATGTAACCATTCGTTATAATCTCCAAACATGGAGAATTGGAGAGAGACTTGTTGTTTTGCTCTGTTATCATGTGTGGCTTGTGTCTAGGACTGAGACCGCAGAAGAAACGGACCCTGGTGTCTGCTGTGGAGGCCAGTCTAATACTCACTGTCTACTGGGCTCTGAAAAATGTAATCAAAGCAGTGACATTAAAACAGAAGCGGCCAAGACAAGAGAGCTGTGGCTACAATCTCATATCCAGAATGTCCAAATAGCGTCTCAGAGTAATAAAGCCTTCTGTGTCTCTGGATGTGAAATCAATTAAGGACATGGTCATGTGCAGCCTGTTTAATTGTCTTGTTGGAGTTCACTCTCTGGGATCACAATATACACACTCACAATAGAAAACAATGTCATATTCACAATAGCCAAGGACAGATGCATGGTTTAGAATACATGGAGGTTGTTTCCCAGAGATCCTTTCTTGCACCCCCCTGAGGTTGGGTTTTAATATGAGACAAATTGCTATCAGCAGCTTTAGGAAAACATGTCTTTTGTTAATGTCATCGTCCCAATGTCCTCTCAACTCTTCAGCACACACACACTTCAGCACACACACACAGGAAATGCACCACAGAGTTACATGGTTGGAAGATAAAACCAAGGAAACATTAGTTTACATCCGTTTACTAACTCCCATGGAGTGCATGTTTCAATCTGGTTCACTGGTAAATGCTTGGACGAATCCACGTCAAAACGCCATGGGCTGAGACATGCTAAACATGTATTTACCGCTGCTCCAGGCTGAAATAATCCTTGGCAAGACACTTTGTACGATTTGATTTCTCAAGCGGGCAGCACCAGCGTCTTCTGTATCCAGCGCTGTGGGTCATCTGAAATCTCTGTGACGACAGAGGCGTTGGATGTGTGCAGTGACAGATGGTTTTCCTGCCAGACTCCAGATGCTGGGAGCCTCCTTCGCCTGCTCTAAAACAGGCCAGAGAGGTTAACGCACTCACGGCAGAATAACCAACCAGCTGTTGGTCTTGTAACATGTGAACCCCTCCTCCTCTCGCCCGTTCATCTCTCCATCCCTCTCACTTCTAAGAAAAGGCGCGGGCATTTAAAGCTCTCTGAAATGGCAACATCTGCTGGGTGCATTTCAGAGGGGCCAAGAGCGTCTTAACCCTTCCTGAGCAACAATGTGGCGATTTTTTCTGCGTGTGGCCGATGGTGAACTGAGCAAGAGATAATAGCAGATAATGTCCCCCAGAGGAGGGGTGATGGGCTGGGGGGGTGAATGAATGAAGACAGGGTTCAACTGGGGGGGGTGAATGAATGAAGACTGGGTTCAACTGAGGGGGTGAATGAATGAAGACTGGGTTCAACTGGGGGGTGAATGAATGAAGACTGGGTTCAACTGTGGGGGTGAATGAATGAAGACTGGGTTCAACTGAGGGGGTGAATGAATGAAGCCTGGGTTCAACTGAGGGGGTGAATGAATGAAGACTGGGTTCAACTGAGGGGGTGAATGAATGAAGACTGGGTTGAACTGAGGGAGGGGGTGGGGGTTGAATGAATGAAGACTGGGTTCAACTGAGGGGGTGAATGAATGAAGACTGTGTTCAACTGGGGGAGGGAGGGTGATTCTATTTGATCTGCATCTCATTAGGGTATCAATACTAGCACATTATCATGGCAACCTGTATATGCCTACATACAGGAAAATGTGCTTTATGGAGTGGAGAGATGTGTGTGTGTGTGTGTGTGTGTCTGTGTGTGTCTGTGTGTGTGTGTGTGTGTGTGTGTGTGTGTGTGTGTGTGTGTGTGTTTTAAGATTGCCAACTGCGTGAATGTGTAAGTTACAGATTCATCACTATCACTGCTCATTCATTAAGTTACAGACTCATCACTGCCTATTCATTAGTTACAGACTCATCACTATCACTGCTCATTCATTAAGTTACAGACTCATCGCTGCTTATTCATTAAGTTACAGACTCATCACTGCCCATTTATTAAGTTACAGACTCATCACTATCACTGCTCATTCATTAAGTTACAGACTCATCACTATCACTGCCCATTCATTAAGTTACAGACTCATCACTATCACTGCCCATTCATTAGTTACAGACTCATCACTGCCCATTCATTAAGTTACAGACTCATCACTATCACTGCCCATTCATTAAGTTACAGACTCATCACTATCACTGCTCATTCATTAAGTTACAGACTCATCACTATCACTGCTCATTCATTAAGTTACAGACTCATCACTATCACTGCCCATTCATTAAGTTACAGACTCATCACTATCACTGCTCATTCATTAAGTTACAGACTCATCACTATCACTGCTCATTCATTAAGTTACAGACTCATCACTGCTCATTCATTAAGTTACAGACTCATCACTATCACTGCCCATTCATTAAGTTACAGACTCATCACTGCTCATTCATTAAGTTACAGACTCATCACTATCACTGCCCATTCATTAAGTTACAGACTCATCACTGCTCATTCATTAAGTTACAGACTCATCACTATCACTGCCCATTCATTAAGTTACAGACTCATCACTATCACTGCTCATTCATTAAGTTACAGACTCATCACTATCACTGCCCATTCATTAAGTTACAGATTCATCACTGCTCATTCATTAAGTTACAGACTCATCACTATCACTGCCCATTCATTAAGTTACAGACTCATCACTGCCTATTCATTAGTTACAGACTCATCACTATCACTGCTCATTCATTAAGTTACAGACTCATCGCTGCTTATTCATTAAGTTACAGACTCATCACTGCCCATTCATTAAGTTACAGACTCATCACTATCACTGCTCATTCATTAAGTTACAGACTCATCACTATCACTGCCCATTCATTAAGTTACAAACTCATCACTGCTCATTCATTAAGTTACAGACTCATCACTATCACTGCCCATTCATTAAGTTACAGACTCATCACTGCTCATTCATTAAGTTACAGACTCATCACTATCACTGCCCATTCATTAAGTTACAGACTCATCACTATCACTGCCCATTCATTAAGTTACAGACTCATCACTATCACTGGCCATTCATTAAGTTACAGACTCATCACTATCACTGCCCATTCTTTAAGTTACAGACTCATCACTATCACTGCCCATTCATTAAGTTACAGATTCATCACTGCTCATTCATTAAGTTACAGACTCATCACTATCACTGCTCATTCATTAAGTTACAGACTCATCACTATCACTGCCCATTCATTAAGTTACAGACTCATCACTATCACTGCCCATTCATTAAGTTACAGACTCATCACTATCACTGCCCATTCATTAAGTTACAGACTCATCACTATCACTGCTCATTCATTAAGTTACAGACTCATCACTATCACTGCTCATTCATTAAGTTACAGACTCATCACTATCACTGCCCATTCATTAAGTTACAGACTCATCACTATCACTGCTCATTCATTAAGTTACAGACTCATCACTATCACTGCTCATTCATTAAGTTACAGACTCATCACTATCACTGCCCATTCATTAAGTTACAGACTCATCACTGCTCATACATTAAGTTACAGACTCATCACTATCACTGCTCATTCATTAAGTTACAGACTCATCACTATCACTGCCCATTCATTAAGTTACAGACTCATCACTATCACTGCTCATTCATTAAGTTACAGACTCATCACTATCACTGCCCATTCATTAAGTTACAGATTCATCACTGCTCATTCATTAAGTTACAGACTCATCACTATCACTGGCCATTCATTAAGTTACAGACTCATCACTATCACTGCCCATTCTTTAAGTTACAGACTCATCACTATCACTGCCCATTCATTAAGTTACAGATTCATCACTGCTCATTCATTAAGTTACAGACTCATCACTATCACTGCTCATTCATTAAGTTACAGACTCATCACTATCACTGCCCATTCATTAAGTTACAGACTCATCACTATCACTGCCCATTCATTAAGTTACAGACTCATCACTGTCACTGCTCATTCATTAAGTTACAGACTCATCACTATCACTGCTAATTCATTAAGTTACAGACTCATCACTGCTCATTCATTAGTTACAGACTCATTATTATCACTGCTCATTCGCACTGGCAACATGCGTCTCAAGTAGGTGACTAATATACGTCAGTCCCTCCGCTGAGAACCTATATATTTTATAAAGAGTCATCTGGAAAAACAAATGGGTTTTGTTGGTTACTGAATATCCCTGCTCCTTTAACCTCTCACTATTTGTGCACTGAACGGGATCTTCTAAGAATGGTGACACCAAATTCAATTAAGAATTGATTGGTCAGTTGGCGGTGCTTTTATTCGCGTTAATCTGTTATCTCGACTAAAACCTGCTGTCATGAATCGTAGGGTGTACTGTAGATGAAGCCAGGTGCAGAGCCAAGTAATCTGTTTAACAAGGTTTATTAAATGACAAAAGTAAAACAAACCAAGAACGGCGAAAAGGCTTAACTGTTGAACTGAAACCAAAAATGCGCATATCGCGACTTATACAAATACTTTTCACGAACAACAGCTATATACATATACATACACTTACCTCAAAAGCAACGTGACTTTAAACAATGCTAAGCACCGACGAATACTTGCTAGCAAGCCTTTATAGCCCACTAATGAAATAAATGCTAACAGCTGTGAATACAAACGTAAACAAACCCCTGACAGAACTGTGCGTCACCAATATCGTCCGTGTGGAAACAAAACCTCACCACTCGTGACACCTGCTCCGGACCAGGTTAGGTTCGCAGCATAAGCATGGCGATGTAACCCGGTAAGAGGTTAACCGACGTTGTGAAACCAATAATCTAGGGGTGAACCTTAAGTCCCTGGTTTTTAGGGTCCAGTTATTTTCAGATACTTGTTCTTCTATATGCCAAACACAATAATCTGTTTTATTTTGGATTAATTGAAGACATTTTGGTTCATCCAGTTAGTAATGTGCTCTATACAGTAACACAGTGACTCTATAGAGCAGCAGTCAGATGGTTCAAGAGCCATATATATTTGAGTATCATCGGCATAACTATGGTAGTTAATGTTTGTCAGGGATTATATTTATAGAACTGTTAATACACATTAGTATATTAAATGTTCCTATTTATATGTACTACTACACTTATATTTATAGAACTGTTAATACACATTAGTATATTTAATGTACCCATTTATATGCACTACTACATTTATAATAATAGAACTGTCAATTCACATTAGTATATTTAATGTACCTATTTATATGCACTACTACACTTATATTTTTAGAACTGTAAATACACATTAGTATATTTAATGTACCTATTTATATATATTACTACACTTATATTTATAGAACTGTTAATACACATTAGTATATGTAATGTACCTATTTATATGCACTACTACACTTATATTTATAGAACTGTTAATTCACATTAATATATTTTAATGTACCATTTATATGCACGACTACTTTAATATTTATAGAACTGTTTACTCACATTAGTATATTTAATGTACCATTTATATGCACTACTACACTTATATTTATAGAACTGTTAATTCACATGAGCATATTTAATGTACCCATTTATATACACTACTACACTTATATTTATAGAACTGTTAATACACATTAGTATATTTTAATGTACCATTTATATGCATAGTCTTTACCTAGTAACACACTTGTTTTCAAACTTGTATTAAAAGGTTCCGTATAGATGTAAGTCATTGTATGTCTGCAGTTTCCCCATCTGTAAGCACGGCAAAATCAGCCGCATGGACGCTGGAAAAGAGGCCTTCATTATTTTTAATGGATCTAGTAAATTTGTGGTCAGAAAATAGCCCTTCTCTGAAGTGGTTGGCTGGAGCACAACATCTCAAACGTCGCCATTTAGTCATAACGTAGCCTTAAAAAAACACATTCCAAATGACTGTGAATTACTGTTTACCTGTTTAATTCTTTGATATTTGGAGAAAAGGACTCAAGCTATATGAGTTTTCCAGAAGGAGATGACTGAGTGCAAGATAACTCACAAGTAGACTCTAGTTGTCATGATATTTAATGTATGTTAAACAGACGTCCCTGTAAACAAATCACAGTGTCTGGGGCTTAAGACGTGACAAATACTGTACATGTGGAAGGAATGAAAAAGGCAACTCACAGACTGGTGACCTGTGGCATAGAGATAAAGAGACTCACAGAGACAGAGACAAGGTGTGCACAAATATAAAACTGAATCCTTAGACATTTCCAATACTACCTTGTTGGGATAAACCAATTCAGACAAGAAACAGATAAAAAAAGATCTAATAATTAATTAGGACTCACGATGCTGTGGCAATATCACTGAAATATATGCTATTAGGGGCTACTGGAGTGAAGAACGGGGAACAGAGAGAGGAGAGTGGAGAGAGAGGAGAGTGGAGAGTGAGGAGAGTGGAGAGAGAGAGGGTAGAGAGAGGAGAGTGGAGAGTGTGGAGAGAGAGGAGAGAGGAGAGAGAGGAGAGTGTGGAGAGTGCAGAGAGTAGAGTGAGGAGAGTGGAGAGTGAGGAGAGTGGAGAGAGAGAGGGTAGAGAGAGGAGAGTGGAGAGTGAGGAGAGTGGAGAGTGAGGAGAGTGGAGAGAGAGAGGGTAGAGAGAGGAGAGAGGAGAGTGTGGAGAGAGAGGAGAGAGGAGAGAGAGGAGAGTGTGGAGAGTGGAGAGAGTAGAGTGAGGAGAGTGGAGAGTGAGGAGAGTGGAGAGAGAGGAGAGTGGAGAGTGAGGAGAGTGGAGAGAGAGAGGGTAGAGAGAGGAGAGTGGAGAGTGTGGAGAGAGAGGAGAGAGGAGAGAGAGGAGAGTGTGGAGAGTGGAGAGAGTAGAGTGAGGAGAGTGGAGAGTGAGGAGAGTGGAGAGAGAGAGGGTAGAGAGAGGAGAGTGGAGAGTGAGGAGAGTGGAGAGTGAGGAGAGTGGAGAGAGAGAGGGTAGAGAGAGGAGAGAGGAGAGTGTGGAGAGAGAGGAGAGAGGAGAGAGAGGAGAGTGTGGAGAGTGGAGAGAGTAGAGTGAGGAGAGTGGAGAGTGAGGAGAGTGGAGAGTGAGGAGAGTGGAGAGAGATAGAGGGTAGAGAGAGGAGAGTGGAGAGAGAGGAGAGAGGAGAGTGAGGAGAGAGGAGAGAGATAGAGGGTAGAGAGTGGAGAGTGGAGAGTGTGGAGAGAGGAGAGTGGAGAGTGGAGAGTGAGGAGAGAGGAGAGTGAGGAGAGAGGAGAGAGGAGAGTGGAGAGAGGAGAGTGGAGAGTGAGGAGAGAGGAGAGTGAGGAGGAGAGTGGAGAGAGATAGAGGGTAGAGAGTGGAGAGTGGAGAGTGTGGAGAGAGGAGAGAGAGGAGAGAGGAGAGTGAGGAGAGTGGAGAGAGATAGAGGGTAGAGAGTGGAGAGTGGAGAGTGTGGAGAGAGGAGAGTGGAGAGTGGAGAGTGAGGAGAGAGGAGAGTGAGGAGAGAGAGAGAGAGGAGAGTGGAGAGAGGAGAGTGGAGAGTGAGGAGAGAGGAGAGTGAGGAGAGTGGAGAGTGAGGAGAGTGGAGAGAGATAGAGGGTAGAGAGTGGAGAGTGGAGAGTGTGGAGAGAGGAGAGAGAGGAGAGAGAGGGAGAGAGGAGAGTGAGGAGAGTGGAGAGAGATAGAGGGTAGAGAGTGGAGAGTGGAGAGTGTGGAGAGAGGAGAGTGGAGAGAGTGGGAGTGTGGAGAGAGAGAGAGAGAGAGGAGAGAGATAGAGGAGAGTGGAGAGAGATGAGGAGGGAGAGAGAGTGGAGAGTGGAGAGTGTGAGAGAGGAGAGTGGAGAGTGGAGAGTGGAGAGTGGGAGAGAGGAGAGAGAGAGGGTAGAGTGGAGAGTGGAGAGTGGAGAGTGGAGAGAGGGAGAGAGATAGAGGGTGGAGAGAGGAGAGAGTGGAGGAGAGTGGAGGAGAGGGAGAGTGGAGAGTGTGGAGAGTGGAGAGAGAGAGGAGAGTGGAGAGAGGAGAGAGAGGAGAGAGAGGAGGAGAGAGGTGGAGAGTGGAGAGAGAGGAGGAGGAGAGTGGGAGAGAGGAGAGTGGAGAGAGAGGTGGAGAGAGAGGAGAGTGTGGAGAGGAGAGAGAGGAGAGTGTGGAGTGTGGAGAGGAGAGAAGGAGGAGGAGAGTGTGGAGAGAGAGGAGAGAGGAGAGAGAGGAGTAGAGAGAAGTAGAGAGGAGAGTGGAGTAGAGAGGAGAGTGGAGAGAGAGGTGGAGAGGGAGGAGAGTGTGGAGAGAGAGAGAGAGTAGAGAGGAGAGTGTAGAGGAGGACAGAGTGGAGTAGAGAGGAGAGTGTGGAGGAGGACAGAGGGAGTAGAGAGGAGAGTATGGAGGGAGGAGAGTAGAGAGAGTGGAGAGAGGTGAGAGGAGAGAGAGAGAGAGTGGGAGAGTGGAGAGTATGAGGAGGAGAGGGAGAGTGTGGAGGAGGACAGGTGGAGTAGAGAGGAGAGTATGGAGGAGGACAGGTGGAGAGAGAGAGAGTGGAGGTGAGGGAGAGAGGAGAGAGATGTGGAGAGTAGGAGAGGAGGGAGAGTGGAGAGTGTGGAGAGTGGAGAGAGAGGAGAGTGGAGAGAGAGGAGAGAGGAGAGAGAGAGAGTGTGGAGAGGGAGAGAGGAGAGAGAGAGTGTGGAGAGTGAGGGAGAGAGAGGAGAGTGTGGGAGGAGTGGAGAGAAGGAGAGAGAGGAGAGAGGAGAGAGTGTGGAGAGAGGAGGAGAGTGGAGAGAGGAGAGAGAGAGGAGAGGGAGAGAGAGGAGGAGTATGGAGAGGGAGAGGAGAGAGGAGAGGTGGAGAGAGGGAGAGTGTGAGAGAGAGGAAGGAGAGGGAGGAGAGGAGAGAGATAGAGGGTAGAGGGAGTGAGGAGAGAGGAGAGATAGAGGGTAGAGAGAGGAGAGTGAGGAGAGAGTAGAGTGGAGAGTGTGGAGAGTGGAGAGTGAGGAGAGTGGAGAGAGGAGAGAGAGGAGAGAGAGGAGAGTGAGGAGAGTGGAGAGAGAGGAGAGTGGAGAGTGTGGAGAGTGGAGAGTGAGGAGAGTGGAGAGAGGAGAGAGAGGAGAGAGAGGAGAGTGAGGAGAGTGGAGAGAGGAGAGAGAGGAGAGAGAGGAGAGTGGAGAGAGAGGAGAGTGGAGAGAGAGAGGGTAGAGAGAGGAGAGAGGAGAGAGAGGAAGGAGAGTGAGGAGAGTGGAGAGTGAGGAGAGTGGAGAGTGAGGAGAGTGGAGAGAGTGGAGTGTGGAGAGTGAGGAGAGAGAGGAGAGAGGAGAGAGAGGGAGAGAGGAGAGTGAGGAGAGTGGAGAGAGTGGAGAGAGGAGAGAGGAGAGTGGAGAGTGTGGAGTGTGGAGAGAGGAGAGAGAGGAGAGTGGAGAGAGAGGAAAGAGGAGAGAGGAGAGAGAGGAGAGTGGAGAGAGAGGAAAGAGAGGAGGAGGCAGGAGAGAGGAGGGAGGAGAGAGGGAGACCAACATCACATGATGTCAGCAGGCACATACACATGGCGATCAGAAGTGTACCTGTGTCACCACAGGAATGATTGCAAGCAGTACAAAGACTAATTAAACTGGGTTGGTCAGATAAAGTGACCAATCAGCAAGACTTCTGGCTCTCAGGTGTCTTTTATAAAGTTTGTTTCCTGTATTAAAAACCACTTGTCCACAGAAGCAATCAATCAATCAGATTCCAAACTCTCCACCAAGTCCAAAGAGCTGTCCCAGGATGTCAGGGACAATATTGTAGACCTACACAAGGCTGGAATGGGCTACAAGACCAAAGTTTGTTTGATTATTCGCAAATGGAAGAAAAATAACTGTCACTCTCCCTCGGTCTGGGGCTCTATGGAAGATCTCACCTCGTGGAGTTTCAATGAGAACAGTGAGGAATCAGCCCAGAACAACATGAAGGATCTTGTGAATGATCTCAAGGCAGCTGGGATCATAGTCACCAAGAAAACAGTTGGTAACCCACATCGCCTGCAAGGTCCCCCTGCTCAAGAAAGCACTTGTACAGGCACGCCTGAAGTTTGCAAATGAACATCTGAATGATTCAGAGGAGAACTGGATGAAAGTGTTCTGGTCAGATGAGATCAAAATCAAGCTATTTGGCATCAACTCAACTCGCCGTGTTTGGAGGAGGAAGAATGCTCCAGACATTAATCCCGTAGAAAATGAGTTGCCAAACATCAGCCTCGAAACCTTAGTGACTTGGAGAAGATCTGCAAAGAGGATCTGCACAATCGCTCCTGAGATATGTGCAAACCTGGTGACCAACTATAAGAAACATCTGACCTCTGTGATTGACAACAGGGGTTTTGCCACAAAGTCATGTTTTGCAAATCAATTTATAAATACAAAATATAGACTGATCATGTCTTGTCATGTCAAAATCAGCAGGGGAGCAAATATTTTTTTCTTCACTGTAACCATGTTGAACAAGCTGTAAATGTAATGTAAATGTAGACAATAGCAGTTTTTTTCTGTGAAACACACAATTTCACACTTAACTACACAAAATAACAAACAGCAACTGATGCCACTTATTGGGGAGCAAACATGAAACACAGATACTGGAGGGCTGTCCTGCTCTGGAAGCCCTGTACGGCCAGGTGGTGGGAAAAGCTCATGGCCAGAGAGCTGTGCTGTCACGTCCACTGACAACCCTTATAGCTCCACCTCTCGCTGCTGAACCTACTCTTCCTGTGGGTGACGGTAGAGGTATTCCTCCTCGAATCCGTAATGAAATTCCCAGAGGATTCCACTGCATCCTTTTGATTGTAAGGTGATGCATTTTTCAGGCTTTTTATACCTCAGGCCCAGATAATCCAATCCAATAAATCAGAATAAACTAAATGTAAAACAAATTACTGGTAAACAAGGAAAAATCTAAACAAAGTTGGACCTGCCCCTAAATCATCAGTACACTGTGGCAAACTGTTAACCTTAACCTAAACATTGTTCGTGATAAAAACCTTAGAAAATATTGTGACGAAGCACCGACTCGGTGTGAAAACTGAGAAGGGAAAAACCAGGAAAGCCTGTCTGTCTTTATAGGAAAGGCCTTGTGACTTTACAAAGTAAGAACCAGAGACAGGATGGACTTCCTCATAAATACAAAACAGATAGAGAACATTACTTCCTTAAATTTTAAGCATATTTCAAAAATTTGAAAAAACGAACACAGCGATTGACAATATAAACATTTTGTGGTCTTTTCTCTTAACTGTGATCGTTCATTATTTCAGCATCCTACCTTATCAGTGTTAATGCTATACGGTACAATATGTTGATTTCATTTCCTGTTCATTTTCAACTGATAATAATTGATTTTAATGACCGTCCTATTATAATAATTGCTTTGCCAATGTGCCTTAAAACTCCTGCCAATTAGTCTATCTATCACGAGTGGTGTGGGGGCGTGGTTACACAGGTTTAGTTTGGTGAGTCACTTCCGTGTTTACGTTCTGCACAAGCTGTTTTGTATCTGTCATTAGTGGGCTATAAAGGTTCGGCGAGCAAGACACTGCTTGCTCAGCATTGTTACTACGTCACGTTATTTTATGGTGAGTGTTGTGTTTGTAAAGCACTGTGTGGAATGTTTTGTTATAAGTCGCGATTGCGCAATTTCATTTCATTTACAGTTAGTTACGTTTTCCGTTCGTTGTTAAGTGTTTGGTTTGTTTGAAATAAACACCACGAACGAGTATCACGACTCTGCAAATGGCTTTCACCACATTACGCCGGTCAATTCGTGACACTATCTGAAATGAAGACAGAGACAAAACTGTTTTTGTTGCTAAAGACAAAAAAATTCTGAACTTCAGACGGACCTGCGAAGCTAAAGAACAATATTGAGCTTGTAAGGCTGACACTGATACAGTTTCCCACTGGGTATAAATATGACATCATATCGTTATTCACACAAATCAGAAAACACACACACTTACACACACAAACAATGACAAAGTTGCAAATGTTCTAGGTCTGTTTAATAAAAGTATGAAGACGCAACAGCTGAGTCTGCCTAGATAGAAGTGTGTATGTGTGTGTGTTAGTGGGTGTGTGTGTGTGTGTACGTGTGTGTTTGTGTGTGGGTGTCAGCGGGTGTGTGTGTGTGTATGTGTGTGTGTGTGTTAGTGGGGATGTGTTTGTGTGTGTGTGTGTGGGTGTCAGCGGGTGTGTGTGTGTGTCAGTGTGTGTGTGTAAAGAGCCGTGATTGGGCAGAACAGTCAGGGGGAGACATGATAAAAGCTCTTTGACTGTCAGCTGTTTAACGGCTCAAATGGTCTTTGCTCACAGATTGCACACATAGCTGGACCTTAGATGGCACCTGTGTGTGTGTGTGTGTGTATGTGTGTGTGTGTGTGTGTGTGTGTGTGTGTGTGTGTGTATGTGTATGTGTGTGTGTGTGTGTGTATCTGTGTGTGTGTGTGTGTGGGGGGGGGGGGATCGGTTAGGCGGAGTTCATTCAGGAGCTGATGTTTAAGTGTCGTTTCATCTGCCAGTAAGTCGATTCAGTCATCGACCTGTTGGGGGCGCTTTACTCCACAAGCACCTCCATGTGCTTCCACTTCTCAGCTCCTTGCTCCCCTTTAACATTGTGGTGGTGACAGGTGTTGGTCAAAGAGACTATGGAGCTCCTAGAGATCTGGCATTAGTGACACATTCTACAAGAGAGAGGGTTAGAGAGAAGTAGAGCAAGAGAGGTGGAGAGAGAGAAGTAGAGAGAGAGAAAGAGAGAGGTAGAGAGAGAGATGTGGAGAAAGAGAGGTGGAGAGAGAGAAGTAGAGAGAGGGAGAGAGAGAGAGGTGGAGAGAGAGAGGTGGAGAAAGAGAGGTGGAGAGAGAGAAGTAGAGAGAGAGAAGTAGAGAAAGAGAAGTAGAGAGAGAGAAAGAGAGAGGTAGAGAGAGAGAAGTGGAGAAAGAGAGGTGGAGAGAGAGAGTAGAGAGAGGGAGAGAGAGAGAGGTGGAGAGAGAGAAGTAGAGAGAGAGAAAGAGAGAGGTAGAGAGAGAGAAGTGGAGAAAGAGAGGTGGAGAGAGAGAAGTAGAGAGAGAGAGAAGTAGAGAGAGAAGTAGAGAGAGAGAAGTAGAGAGAAAGAAGTAGAGAGAGAGAAAGAGAGAGAGGTAGAGAGAGAAGTAGAGAGAGAGAAGTAGAGAGAAAGAGAGAGGTAGAGAGAGGGAGAGAGGTAGAGAGAGAGAAGTAGAGAGAAAGAAGTAGAGAGAGAGAAAGAGAGAGAGGTAGAGAGAGAAGTAGAGAGAGAGAAGTAGAGAGAGAGAAGTAGAGAGGTAGAGAGAGAGAGACAAAGACAGGCAGGAGACACTTATTACTTTTGTTATTCATTGTTTGTAGCTTTTCATAGCTTTTTTGGACTTGCTTTGTGAATAAAAGCAAATGTTTCTTATGCAAATAAAGCCCCTTTAAATTGAAATGGAATTGAGATAGAAAGATAGACAGAGAGATTAAGAGAAATAGAGGAGAGAACGGGGTGGTGCGAACATATTCTACTAACGCCCAGGGGAAATGAAGTTATAGATGGAAAAAAATATAAATGATAGGAAGCATCTAGAAGCATCTAGGAAGGAACACCAAGATGATGTGACAGCAAAAGACCAAAGAGGTGATGACACCTCGCCAGTGGAAAAAAACATTGTTCAAAGTTTTGGAACGGCAATTCTTTGATTGTACTGTACTGCCATGTGACTCTTCGGTCATCGCTCCACAAAGGATGTGAAAGGTGCTCTTTTTTTTATCGTCCTTACACAATACAGGCGCTCTGTGCCAATGTGAATTCTACGGCTCGGGTTCAACGCGCTTGCTAGTCTTTTCAGTGTATTTTTATCAGGAGTTTAACCAATGTTCCCTGGGTGGGGGCCTAGACAAACAGGGAAACACGAGCTCATTACCATGTACCCCAATCAGAATGATATCCCACCCAGGATTTGGAAAATGTTCTGCCAATATATTGTGTCCTTAAGCAATACATGCAAGTTGGTGAGCTATATAGCAAATAAACACAGTCTAAGGGCTGTTCTGAGACACAAAGAAACATGAGAAGACAGCCCTTAGTCGTGGTATATTTAACAAATGTCAGAGGGCTCATTGCTAATATGCTAACCTGTTACCAATGCAGTTAGTACAAATTAATATTTCTTTATCCTTGTTGTATATGGTGTCATATGCCATGATGGTCGGTTCATTAGCATTTACTTTTACAGTTAAATTCTGGTTTGTACCGTAACAGTCACTGTCTATTCTGTGTTAGACTCTCATAGTGTTCAGTGAGTATCTGTGTAGTAGCATTTCTGTATGGTGTCTGTTATCATAGTGTTCAGTGAGTATCTGTGTAGTAGCATTTCTGTATGGTGTCTGTTATCTTAGTGTTCAGTGAGTATCTGTGTAGTAGCATTTCTGTATGGTGTCTCTTATCTTAGTGTTCAGTGAGTATCTGTGTAGTAGCATTTCTGTATGGTGTCTGTTATCTTAGTGTTCAGTGAGTATCTGTGTAGTAGCATTTCTGTATGGTGTCTGTTATCTTAGTGTTCAGTGAGTATCTGTGTAGTAGCATTTCTGTATGGTGTCTGTTATCTTAGTGTTCAGTGAGTATCTGTGTAGTAGCATTTCTGTATGGTGTCTCTTATCTTAGTGTTCAGTGAGTATCTGTGTAGTAGCATTTCTGTATGGTGTCTCTTATCTTAGTGTTCAGTGAGTATCTGTGTAGTAGCATTTCTGTATGGTGTCTGTTATCTTAGTGTTCAGTTAGTATCTGTGTAGTAGCATTTCTGTATGGTCTCTGTTATCTTAGTGTTCAGTGAGTATCTGTGTAGTAGCATTTCTGTATGGTGTCTGTTATCTTAGTGTTCAGTTAGTATCTGTGTAGTAGCATTTATGTATGGTGTCTGTTATCTTAGTGTTCAGTTAGTATCTGTGTAGTAGCATTTCTGTATGGTGTCTGTTATCTTAGTGTTCAGTTAATATCTGTGTAGTAGCATTTCTGTATGGTGTCTGTTATCTTAGTTTTCAGTGAGTATCTGTGTAGTAGCATTTCTGTATGGTGTCTGTTATCTTAGTGTTCAGTTAGTATCTGTGTAGTAGCATTTCTGAATGGTGTCTGTTATCTTAGTGTTCAGTGAGTATCTGTGTAGTAGCATTTCTGTATGGTGTCTGTTATCTTAGTGTTCAGTTAGTATCTGTGTAGTAGCATTTCTGTATGGTGTCTGTTATCTTAGTGTTCAGTGAGTATCTGTGTAGTAGCATTTCTGTATGGTGTCTGTTATCTTAGTGTTCAGTTAGTATCTGTGTAGTAGCATTTCTGTATGGTGTCTGTTATCTTAGTGTTCAGTGAGTATCTGTGTAGTAGCATTTCTGTATGGTGTCTGTTATCTTAGTGTTCAGTTAGTATCTGTGTAGTAGCATTTATGTATGGTGTCTGTTATCTTAGTGTTCAGTTAGTATCTGTGTAGTAGCATTTCTGTATGGTGTCTGTTATCTTAGTGTTCAGTGAGTATCTGCGTAGTAGCATTTCTGTATGGTGTCTGTTATCTTAGTGTTCAGTTAGTATCTGTGTAGTAGCATTTCTGAATGGTGTCTGTTATCTTAGTGTTCAGTGAGTATCTGTGTAGTAGCATTTCTGTATGGTGTCTGTTATCTTAGTGTTCAGTGAGTATCTGTGTAGTAGCATTTCTGTATGGTGTCTGTTATCTTAGTGTTCAGTTAGTATCTGTGTAGTAGCATTTCTGTATGGTGTCTGTTATCTTAGTGTTCAGTGAGTATCTGTGTAGTAGCATTTCTGTATGGTGTCTGTTATCTTAGTGTTCAGTTAGTATCTGTGTAGTAGCATTTCTGTATGGTGTCTGTTATCTTAGTGTTCAGTTAGTATCTGTGTAGTAGCATTTCTGTATGGTGTCTGTTATCTTAGTGTTCAGTGAGTATCTGTGTAGTAGCATTTCTGTATGGTGTCTGTTATCTTAGTGTTCAGTTAGTATCTGTGTAGTAGCATTTCTGTATGGTGTCTGTTATCTTAGTGTTCAGTGAGTATCTGTGTAGTAGCATTTCTGTATGGTGTCTGTTATCTTAGTGTTCAGTTAGTATCTGTGTAGTAGCATTTCTGTATGGTGTCTGTTATCTTAGTGTTCAGTTAGTATCTGTGTAGTAGCATTTCTGTATGGTGTCTGTTATCTTAGTGTTCAGTGAGTATCTGTGTAGTAGCATTTCTGTATGGTGTCTGTTATCTTAGTGTTTAGTGAGTATCTGTGTAGTAGCATTTCTGTATGGTGTCTGTTATCTTAGTGTTCAGTTAGTATCTGTGTAGTAGCATTTCTGTATGGTGTCTGTTATCTTAGTGTTCAGTGAGTATCTGTGTAGTAGCATTTCTGTATGGTGTCTGTTATCTTAGTGTTCAGTTAGTATCTGTGTAGTAGCATTTCTGTATGGTGTCTGTTATCTTAGTGTTCAGTTAGTATCTGTGTAGTAGCATTTCTGTATGGTGTCTGTTATCTTAGTGTTCAGTGAGTATCTGTGTAGTAGCATTTCTGTATGGTGTCTGTTATCTTAGTGTTCAGTTAGTATCTGTGTAGTAGCATTTCTGTATGGTGTCTGTTATCTTAGTGTTCAGTGAGTATCTGTGTAGTAGCATTTCTGTATGGTGTCTGTTATCTTAGTGTTCAGTTAGTATCTGTGTAGTAGCATTTATGTATGGTGTCTGTTATCTTAGTGTTCAGTTAGTATCTGTGTAGTAGCATTTCTGTATGGTGTCTGTTATCTTAGTGTTCAGTTAATATCTGTGTAGTAGCATTTCTGTATGGTGTCTGTTATCTTAGTTTTCAGTGAGTATCTGTGTAGTAGCATTTCTGTATGGTGTCTGTTATCTTAGTGTTCAGTTAGTATCTGTGTAGTAGCATTTCTGAATGGTGTCTGTTATCTTAGTGTTCAGTGAGTATCTGTGTAGTAGCATTTCTGTATGGTGTCTGTTATCTTAGTGTTCAGTTAGTATCTGTGTAGTAGCATTTCTGTATGGTGTCTGTTATCTTAGTGTTCAGTGAGTATCTGTGTAGTAGCATTTCTGTATGGTGTCTGTTATCTTAGTGTTCAGTTAGTATCTGTGTAGTAGCATTTCTGTATGGTGTCTGTTATCTTAGTGTTCAGTGAGTATCTGTGTAGTAGCATTTCTGTATGGTGTCTGTTATCTTAGTGTTCAGTTAGTATCTGTGTAGTAGCATTTATGTATGGTGTCTGTTATCTTAGTGTTCAGTTAGTATCTGTGTAGTAGCATTTCTGTATGGTGTCTGTTATCTTAGTGTTCAGTGAGTATCTGCGTAGTAGCATTTCTGTATGGTGTCTGTTATCTTAGTGTTCAGTTAGTATCTGTGTAGTAGCATTTCTGAATGGTGTCTGTTATCTTAGTGTTCAGTGAGTATCTGTGTAGTAGCATTTCTGTATGGTGTCTGTTATCTTAGTGTTCAGTGAGTATCTGTGTAGTAGCATTTCTGTATGGTGTCTGTTATCTTAGTGTTCAGTTAGTATCTGTGTAGTAGCATTTCTGTATGGTGTCTGTTATCTTAGTGTTCAGTGAGTATCTGTGTAGTAGCATTTCTGTATGGTGTCTGTTATCTTAGTGTTCAGTTAGTATCTGTGTAGTAGCATTTCTGTATGGTGTCTGTTATCTTAGTGTTCAGTTAGTATCTGTGTAGTAGCATTTCTGTATGGTGTCTGTTATCTTAGTGTTCAGTTAGTATCTGTGTAGTAGCATTTCTGTATGGTGTCTGTTATCTTAGTGTTCAGTGAGTATCTGTGTAGTAGCATTTCTGTATGGTGTCTGTTATCTTAGTGTTCAGTTAGTATCTGTGTAGTAGCATTTCTGTATGGTGTCTGTTATCTTAGTGTTCAGTTAGTATCTGTGTAGTAGCATTTCTGTATGGTGTCTGTTATCTTAGTGTTCAGTGAGTATCTGTGTAGTAGCATTTCTGTATGGTGTCTGTTATCTTAGTGTTCAGTTAGTATCTGTGTAGTAGCATTTCTGTATGGTGTCTGTTATCTTAGTGTTCAGTTAGTATCTGTGTAGTAGCATTTCTGTATGGTGTCTGTTATCTTAGTGTTCAGTTAGTATCTGTGTAGTAGCATTTCTGTATGGTGTCTGTTATCTTAGTGTTCAGTGAGTATCTGTGTAGTAGCATTTCTGTATGGTGTCTGTTATCTTAGTGTTCAGTTAGTATCTGTGTAGTAGCATTTCTGTATGGTTTCTGTTATCTTAGTGTTCAGTGAGTATTGAGGTATATGACCACAACATGGGCTGACGGCACCTGGTTCTGACACAACTTTAAGAGAGTCGCTCTCTGAGCTTAAATGTGCAAAAAAAGATCCAATGCAAACATTCACAAGTATACATCACGTGTAAAAAAAATATATATATAAGCGTGCTGACCTTTGACCCTCACACAAGGTTGTTGAGTGTGTGTATGTGTACTGTATGTATACAAGCTTGTCTATTTATTGAGTTTGGATTTTATTGAGGTCAGGCACAGGGCTGGGTCATTGGTCACGACATCTGTTGTGATTGATTGTATTAAACTGTCTTCCTGTTCCTCCTCTATAGAGACTCTATTTCCTAATGTCACTCTGTTGTGATTGATTGTATTAAACTGTCTTCCTGTTCCTCCTCTATAGAGACCATATTTCCTAATGTCACTCTGTTGTGATTGATTGTATTAAACTGTCTTCCTGTTCCTCCTCTATAGAGACCATATTTCCTGATATCACTCTGTTGTGATTGATTGTATTAAACTGTCTTCCTGTTCCTCCTCTATAGAGACCATATTTCCTGATGTCACTCTGTTGTTATTGATTGTATTAAACTGTCTTCCTGTTCCTCCTCTATAGAGACCATATTTCCTAATGTCACTCTGTTGTGATTGATTGTATTAAACTGTCTTCCTGTTCCTCCTCTATAGAGACCATATTTCCTAATGTCACTCTGTTGTGATTGATTGTATTAAACTGTCTTCCTGTTCCTCCTCTATAGAGACTCTATTTCCTAATGTCACTCTGTTGTGATTGATTGTATTAAACTGTCTTCCTGTTCCTCCTCTATAGAGACTCTATTTCCTAATGTCACTCTGTTGTGATTGTATTAAACTGTCTTCCTGTTCCTCCTCTATAGAGACTCTATTTCCTAATGCCACTCTGTTGTGATTGTATTAAACTGTCTTCCTGTTCCTCCTCTATAGAGACCATATTTCCTGATATCAATCTGTTGTGATTGATTGTATTAAACTGTCTTCCTGTTCCTCCTCTATAGAGACCATATTTCCTAATGTCACTCTGTTGTGATTGATTGTATTAAACTGTCTTCCTGTTCCTCCTCTATAGAGACTCTATTTCCTAATGTCACTCTGTTGTGATTGATTGTATTAAACTGTCTTCCTGTTCCTCCTCTATAGAGACCATATTTCCTAATGTCACTCTGTTGTGATTGATTGTATTAAACTGTCTTCCTGTTCCTCCTCTATAGAGACTCTATTTCCTAATGTCACTCTGTTGTGATTGTATTAAACTGTCTTCCTGTTCCTCCTCTATAGAGACCATATTTCCTGATGTCACTGTCATGACTCCTACGGGAGAAGCGGCAGCTCCACCTGCGGGCGGTATTCGGCGGTCGTCCTCCCCGGCCTATTAGTCGTCACCGAAGCTCCTCCTCCCTGCACACCTTGTTCAGTCTCGTCATCACTCACCTGGTGTCCATTACCTCATTAGAGGTCTATATAAACTCCCTTTGTATTGGTTGTCTTTGTGTGGAATTGTTACATGTTACGTGTGATATTGTGCAGCCCGAGTCTTGTTGTGAGCTCGGGCTCTTTGTTTATTATACCTCCGTGTGAGGAGTGGTTCATTTATGCGCTGTGTCGCATCCTCTACTTTGCCTGTGTGGCGTGGAGTAATACGACGGGTTTCTTCCGTCCGGTATTAAAAG
>CM055734.1:24193199-24286199 GCA_029465975.1 Dallia pectoralis | reverse complement strand
CTATATTGTGTTAGTTGGAGTTAGACATGGATAAGAATGGAGCCATACAGTTTATAGACATCTAACTCTATATTGTGTTAGTTGGAGTTAGACATGGATAAGAATGGAGCCATACAGTTTATAGACATCTAACTCTATATTGTGTTAGTTGGAGTTAGACATGGATAAGAATGGAGCATCTAACATACAGTTTATAGACATCTAACTCTATATTGTGTTAGTTGGAGTTAGACATGGATAAGAATGGAGCCATACAGTTTATAGACATCTAACTCTATATTGTGTTAGTTGGAGTTAGACATGGATAAGAATGGAGCCATACAGTTTATAGACATCTAACTCTATATTGTGTTAGTTGGAGTTAGACATGGATAAGAATGGAGCCATACAGTTTATAGACATCTAACTCTATATTGTGTTAGTTGGAGTTAGACATGGATAAGAATGGAGCCATACAGTTTATAGACATCTAACTCTATATTGTGTTAGTTAGAGTTAGACATGGATAAGAATGGAGCCATACAGTTTATAGACATCTAACTCTATATTGTGTTAGTTAGAGTTAGACATGGATAAGAATGGAGCCATACAGTTTATAGACATCTAACTCTATATTGTGTTAGTTGGAGTTAGACATGGATAAGAATGGAGCCATACAGTTTATAGACATCTAACTCTATATTGTGTTAGTTGGAGTTAGACATGGATAAGAATGGAGCCATACAGTTTATAGACATCTAACTCTATATTGTGTTAGTTAGAGTTAGACATGGATAAGAATGGAGCCATACAGTTTATAGACATCTAACTCTATATTGTGTTAGTTGGAGTTAGACATGGATAAGAATGGAGCCATACAGTTTATAGACATCTAACTCTATATTGTGTTAGTTGGAGTTAGACATGGATAAGAATGGAGCCATACAGTTTATAGACATCTAACTCTATATTGTGTTAGTTGGAGTTAGACATGGATAAGAATGGAGCCATACAGTTTATAGACATCTAACTCTATATTGTGTTAGTTAGAGTTAGACATGGATAAGAATGGAGCCATACAGTTTATAGACATCTAACTCTATATTGTGTTAGTTGGAGTTAGACATGGATAAGAATGGAGCCATACAGTTTATAGACATCTAACTATATATTGTGTTAGTTGGAGTTAGACATGGATAAGAATGGAGCCATACAGTTTATAGACATCTAACTCTATATTGTGTTAGTTGGAGTTAGACATGGATAAGAATGGAGCCATACAGTTTATAGACATCTAACTCTATATTGTGTTAGTTAGAGTTAGACATGGATAAGAATGGAGCCATACAGTTTATAGACATCTAACTCTATATTGTGTTAGTTGGAGTTAGACATGGATAAGAATGGAGCCATACAGTTTATAGACATCTAACTCTATATTGTGTTAGTTGGAGTTAGACATGGATAAGAATGGAGCCATACAGTTTATAGACATCTAACTCTATATTTTGTTAGTTGGAGTTAGACATGGATAAGAATGGAGCCATACAGTTTATAGACATCTAACTCTATATTGTGTTAGTTAGAGTTAGACATGGATAAGAATGGAGCCATACAGTTTATAGACATCTAACTCTATATTGTGTTAGTTGGAGTTAGACATGGATAAGAATGGAGCCATACAGTTTATAGACATCTAACTATATATTATGTTAGTTAGAGTTAAACATGGATAAGAATGGAGCCATACAGTTTATAGACACCTTTAACTATCGCTTTTTTGTTTACTATTAAGTCGTATTTTCACTTCAATGTTGTTCAGTATTTTGATACGTTGATACTTTGTGCCAATTATTATTTGTTACTAAGTAAAAAAAAAAAAACTTGATCGAATTGGTCTGTGGATTTATTAAAGGAATAGTTGAGCGTCAAACTAAGGCTAAACTAAACTCTACATAGTGATTACTTTCATTTCTGGTGCTATGGCATTTCTGCACTGTGTCTGATTACTTTCATTAAACTCTACATAGTGATATTTCATTAAACTCTACATAGTGATTACGTCTCTAATTTCTGCGCTGAAGATCAGTCACAAACATGATCCCTGCACGATCTAATATATAGTGTCTTATTTACTCAATGTCATCCATTGTCTGCAACACATTTCTTCACATATTTAATTCCTCTTCGTCTTTCGGCCATTTTCTACACTGCTAAAGAAACTCTTAAGCCTCTTAAAAGTCCTCGTTCGTGCTCCTAACAATTTTGAACTTAAGACCTCTTTTAAGGGTTAAGATGCTTTATGAATTACTTTATCTTTACTAGGATTTTTCCTTCAATTGTAAGAGTAAACGCCCACAATTCTAAGATTTTTCTTAGAATTTGGCCACTAGGAGCTACTTTTACCATTACGATTCTTTATGAATACGGTCCCAGATGTTCTCTTACCAAAGAGTGTAATTAGTGTGATTTTAATTAGCTCATAATAAGTTATACTCTGCTACAGTATTAGCCATAGCATAGCATCTGGATACTAAATATTAGTTGAAATCACTGCCTAAAGTTCATTTGGAGTCTTTTTCTCTCACAGAAACAGATTTGTTTCCTTGAACTTCAATGTTTTCCCCAGTAGACATGAAGTACAAAAGGAAACACTTTGTTAAGACAGTGCGACTGATTTGGTATTTAGCAGAATGACAAATGTTCAGCTCTTTCTTTTCACATTATAATGTTAGTCTTGATAAGTATTATCTCTTGATAACTTAACATCTCACACTTCCTTTGTCCATTCTCTTTATATGCAAACAAATATAATTGTGTCTTTTTTTCTGAATGAAAGATCACAACCTCCCTTCTCTCCCTCTTTCCTCTAGAGGCAGGATGCTGTGAAGCTCAGACGTACTGTACAGTCCGACGTGTCTGGGCCGGAACACGGATGTGTTGCTAGGAGCTGGGATGATTGTGTCAGCACTTACTGGCCGCTTCCTTACAGGTGATCTCCTGAATGGACAATGACAGATATACGTTTCCTGCTATTTTTCACTTTGTTGGGGGCAGAAAAACACTGAGCAACATTGCAGGCTCCAAGCACAGTGGACCTGCAGTCACAGCGTCACACAGAGAGGCCTGTGGTACCAGCAACCCCTGCCACAGGACCTCAAGATGACCCCACCCGAACACACACACCCCTGAGGAAGAGGACCTCACTTCTCGTGGTGGGTGTCCAGGAGATGGGACAGGATTGTGGAAACTTCGTAATCGGGAACTTTTATTACTGACGTCTTTTATTGACCTTCTTGTTCTTGAGGTTAATGACCTGTGGGCTGCTTCATATGGGACTGATATAAAGCCAGGAAAGCAGGCCATGAAGTGTGTCCCGGTTTGGTTCATTCTTTTGATTAATAATGTGATAGATTGTAACGGGAAAGTTAGATCGGGAACACGTGGTAAGTTCAGAGTGTCTATGGAGCAAAAATGAGAGGAAGAGGTGATCGGGGTTGAGGTTGCTATGGGGAAGAGGTGATGGGGGTGGAGGTTACTATGGGGAAGAGGTGATGGGGGTTGAGGTTGCTATGGGGAAGAGGTGATGGGGGTTGAGGTTGCTATGGGGAAGAGGTGATGGGGGTGGAGGTTACTATGGGGAAGAGGTGATGGGGGTGGAGGTTACTATGGGGAAGAGGTGATGGGGGTTGAGGTTGCTATGGGGAAGAGGTGATGGGGGTTGAGGTTACTATGGGGAAGAGGTGATGGGGGTTGAGGTTGCTATGGGGAAGAGGTGATGGGGTTGAGGTTGCTATGGGGAAGAGGTGATGGGGGTTGAGGTTGCTATGGGGAAGAGGTGATGGGGGTGGAGGTTGCTATGGGGAAGAGGTGATCGGGGTGGAGGTTACTATGGGGAAGAGGTGATGGGGGTGGAGGTTACTATGGGGAAGAGGTGATGGGGGTTGAGGTTGCTATGGGGAAGAAGTGATTGGGGTTGAGGTTGCTATGGGGAAGAGGTGATGGGGGTTGAGGTTACTATGGGGAAGAGGTGATGGGGGTTGAGGTTGCTATGGGGAAGAGGTGATGGGGTTGAGGTTGCTATGGGGAAGAGGTGATGGGGGTTGAGGTTGCTATGGGGAAGAGGTGATGGGGGTGGAGGTTGCTATGGGGAAGAGGTGATCGGGGTGGAGGTTACTATGGGGAAGAGGTGATGGGGGTGGAGGTTACTATGGGGAAGAGGTGATGGGGGTTGAGGTTGCTATGGGGAAGAAGTGATTGGGGTTGAGGTTGCTATGGGGAAGAGGTGATGGGGTTGAGGTTGCTATGGGGAAGAGGTGATGGGGGTTGAGGTTGCTATGGGGAAGAGGTGATGGGGTTGAGGTTGCTATGGGAAAGAGGTGATTGGGGTGGAGGATTTTTGCTCGTGGATATTACTTTCAGGAAACAAGTTGGTAGCTTGTAGATATCTGTATATATTCCTGCCCATACCAGTTCAGCTAATGGCTCTACCCGGTAACCAGTTGGGTTATTCACAATATGTCAATACCAGTTCAGCTAATGGCTCAACCCTGTAACCAGTTGGGTTATTCACAATATGTCCATACCAGTGGTCGTTCAGCTCAGCTAATCCTGTATAGTATGATTGCTACTCTGTTAAGCTGAGCAGAAATCATGTGCATGTACTGTAGATAGGGGTAAATCCCCAGTTTAGCACAACTTCCTCCTATTCAAACACCCTGTCTCCATACATTTCTATTGACCAGACAGTGTGTAGACTTTCTGTAATTCCACGATAATAAAGGGACTAACCCAGTCTGGGTACACAAGCTGCCTTTGAGAAGTTGGGTCTGTTTTTATGGAGCCCCACCAGACGATTCTTCTGCACGACCAGTTGTTGAGAGACAAGCCAACACAGAGGCCACATTTCTAGGATATCCCAAATTGTGTGTGTGAGTTGGTTTGTCAGTGTGTGTGTGTGTGTGTGTGTGTGTGTGTGTGTGTGTGTGTGTGTGTGTGTGTGTGTGTGTGTGTGTGTGTGTGTGTGCGTGTGCGTGTGTGTGTAACCCCTAGGTGACTCACAGACAAGAAGGTGACAGGAAACACCAAGGTCGACCATGGTCTGGGACCTATGAATTGGTCATTTTGCTTTTGGAAGACATAAATCAGATGAAAAAGCCAGTTCCTTTTCTCTTCAAAGGCCTTTTGTTTAACAGCAAACCCCACAGAGGTTATCACCAGGGCAGAGGATATTGCCTGTATAATGAAACTACTTAGCCTGACTGACAAGGTACGACAGTATGGAATAACTGTTCCAGTGACCATCTGGGAGTCATCTAGAAGACAAGGTACAACAGTATGGAATAACTGTTCCAGTGACTATCTGGGAGTCATCTAGAAGACAAGGTACAACAGTATGGAATAACTGTTCCAGTGACTATCTGGGAGTCAGCTAGAAGACAAGGTACAACAGTATGGAATAACTGTTCCAGTGACTATCTGGGAGTCAGCTAGAAGACAAGGTACAACAGTATGGAATAACTGTTCCAGTGACTATCTGGGAGTCAGCTAGAAGACAAGGTACAACAGTATGGAATAACTGTTCCAGTGACCATCTGGGAGTCATCTAGAAGACAAGGTACAACAGTATGGAATAACTGTTCCAGTGACTATCTGGGAGTCAGCTAGAAGACAAGGTACAACAGTATTTATTAACTGTTCCAGTGACTATCTGGGAGTCAGCTAGAAGACAAGTTACAACAGTATGGAATAACTGTTCCAGTGACTATCTGGGAGTCAGCTAGAAGACAAGGTACAACAGTATGGAATAACTGTTCCAGTGACCATCTGGGAGTCAGCTAGAAGACAAGGTACAACAGTATAGAATAACTGTTCCAGTGACCATCTGGGAGTCAACTAGAAGACAAGGTACAACAGTATAGAATAACTGTTCCAGTGACCATCTGGGAGTCAACTAGAAGACAAGGTACAACAGTATGGAATAACTGTTCCAGTGACTATCTGGGAGTCAGCTAGAAGACAAGGTACAACAGTATAGAATAACTGTTCCAGTGACCATCTGGGAGTCAGCTAGAAGACAAGGTACAACAGTATGGAATAACTGTTCCAGTGACCATCTGGGAGTCAGCTAGAAGACAAGGTACAACAGTATGGAATAACTGTTCCAGTGACCATCTGGGAGTCAGCTAGAAGACAAGGTACAACAGTATAGAATAACTGTTCCAGTGACCATCTGGGAGTCAGCTAGAAGACAAGGTACAACAGTATAGAATAACTGTTCCAGTGACTATCTGGGAGTCAGCTAGAAGACAAGGTACAACAGTATAGAATAACTGTTCCAGTGACCATCTGGGAGTCAGCTAGAAGACAAGGTACAACAGTATAGAATAACTGTTCCAGTGACCATCTGGGAGTCAGCTAGAAGACAAGGTACAACAGTATAGAATAACTGTTCCAGTGACCATCTGGGAGTCAGCTAGAAGACAAGGTACAACAGTATAGAATAACTGTTCCAGTGACCATCTGGGAGTCATCTAGAAGACAAGGTACAACAGTATAGAATAACTGTTCCAGTGACCATCTGGGAGTCATCTAGAAGACAAGGTACAACAGTATAGAATAACTGTTCCAGTGACCATCTGGGAGTCAGCTAGAAGACAAGGTACAACAGTATGGAATAACTGTTCCAGTGACCATCTGGGAGTCAGCTAGAAGACAAGGTACAACAGTATGGAATAACTGTTCCAGTGACCATCTGGGAGTCAGCTAGAAGACAAGGTACAACAGTATAGAATAACTGTTCCAGTGACCATCTGGGAGTCAGCTAGAAGACAAGGTACAACAGTATAGAATAACTGTTCCAGTGACCATCTGGGAGTCATCTAGAAGACAAGGTACAACAGTATAGAATAACTGTTCCAGTGACCATCTGGGAGTCAGCTAGAAGACAAGGTACAACAGTATGGAATAACTGTTCCAGTGACCATCTGGGAGTCAGCTAGAAGACAAGGTACAACAGTATAGAATAACTGTTCCAGTGACCATCTGGGAGTCAGCTAGAAGACAAGGTACAACAGTATAGAATAACTGTTCCAGTGACCATCTGGGAGTCATCTAGAAGACAAGGTACAACAGTATAGAATAACTGTTCCAGTGACCATCTGGGAGTCATCTAGAAGACAAGGTACAACAGTATAGAATAACTGTTCCAGTGACCATCTGGGAGTCATCTAGAAGACAAGGTACAACAGTATAGAATAACTGTTCCAGTGACCATCTGGGAGTCAGCTAGAAGACAAGGTACAACAGTATAGAATAACTGTTCCAGTGACCATCTGGGAGTCAGCTAGAAGACAAGGTACAACAGTATAGAATAACTGTTCCAGTGACCATCTGGGAGTCAGCTAGAAGACAAGGTACAACAGTATAGAATAACTGTTGTACGACAAGGAGAAAAAGGATGTTGTTTAAGGCTGTTGAGTTGCATCACATTCATGCAGTTTTGAAGCAGTCATCAATATCAACCATCAAGACACTTTTAATGTTCCAGACAGGATTTGACTAGTGACCCTAAAGTTATTATAGTAGTTAGTGTTGATGTTGGTGTTGATGTTGATGCTGGTGTTGATGCTGGTGTTGGTGCTGGTGTTGGTGCTGGTGTTGGTGCTGGTGTTATTGTTGGTGTTGATGCTGGTGTTGGTGTTGATGCTGGTGTTAGTGTTGGTGCTGGTGTTGATGCTGGTGTTGATGCTGGTGTTGGTGTTGGTGCTGGTGTTAGTGTTGGTGTTGGTGCTGGTGTTGGTGTGAGTGTTGGTGCTGGTGTTGGTGTTGATGCTGGTGTTGGTGCTGGTGTTGGTGTTAGTGTTGGTGTTGATGCTGGTGTTGGTGTTGGTGCTGGTGTTGGTGCTGGTGTTGGTGCTGGTGTTGGTGCTGGTGTTGGTTCTGATGTTGGTGCTGGTGTTGGTGCTGGTTTTGGTGCTGGTGTTGGTGCAGGTGTTGATGCTGGTGTTGGTGTTGATTCTGGTGTTGGTGTTGATGCTGGTGTTGGTGCTGGTGTTGGTGTTAGTGTTGGTGTTGGTGCTAGTGTTGGTGCTGGTGTTGGTGCTGGTATTGGTGTTGGTGTTGGTGCTGGTGTTGGTGTTGGTGTTGGTTCTGGTGTTGGTGCTGGTGTTGGTTTTGGTGCTGGTGTTGGTGCAGGTGTTGATGCTGGTGTTGGTGTTGATTCTGGTGTTGGTGTTGATGCTGGTGTTGGTGCTGGTGTTGGTGCTGGTGTTGGTGCTGGTATTGGTCTTGGTGTTGGTGTTGGTGTTAGTGTTGGTGCTGGTATTGGTGTTGGTGTTGGTGTTGGTGCTGGTGCTGGTGTTGGCGCTGGTGTTGGTGTTGGTGCTGGTGTTGGTGTTGGTGCTGGTGTTGGCGCTGGTGTTGGTGTTGGTGCTGGTGTTGGTGTTGGTGTTGGTGCTGGTGTTGGTGCTGGTATTGGTGTTGGTGTTGGTGTTGGTGTTAGTGTTGGTGCTGGTATTGGTGTTGGTGTTGGTGTTGGTGCTGGTGCTGGTGTTGGCGCTGGTGTTGGTGTTGGTGCTGGTGTTGGTGTTGGTGTTGGTGCTGGTGTTGGTGCTGGTGTTGGTGTTGGTGCTGGTGTTGGTGGGAGGGGGACTCCTCTAAGGATTTCAAGGTTAAGCATTCAGTGAGTCGTGTTCAGTACAGCTGATATTGATGTTATACAGTTAAAATTGCTTTAAAATCCATAGCAGAGAGCATCATGGGAAATGTGTCAGATGTGGACAGTCCCTTCAAGGTTAAACAGTGCTAAACACATATTTATTTTGAAATGTGTCAGATGTGGACAGTCCCTTCAAGGTTAAACAGTTGCTAAACACATATTTATTTTGAAATGTGTCAGATGTGGACAGTCCCTTCAAGGTTAAACAGTGCTAAACACATATTTCTTTTCCTTCCTAAACAGTGTTTGCCTCATTGTCAATCCAACCATACGTCGAACCCTTTCAGGTTTGCTCGTTCGGCCGCGAAACAACTTCCCTCATAGCCGCCCCCTCCCTCCCCCACGGCCTCAAGTCTAATTGTACTGTAGGTCACCCACATGGTCATTTTATTGTACCAAGAAGCAAGAGAGGGCAGTTGACATCACAGCTTCCATCCCGCTCAACCACGCTAGTGTCGGCTAACTGACATTCACGCGCTATCCTTAACGCTGTGATCTCTAGCTAACCTTGCCACAGGCCTTTGTCTGTGCACGTGCTTGGCCCAGTCCTCTCTGTTATTGAGCGAGGCTAAATCAATGGCAAATCGCTGGCACTGTTCACAGGACACTGACCGAAGCCCAGTCTGCATCGTCTCTGCGTCTGCCCCCCTTCTCCCTGATTGACACTTGAAAGGTGGCCGAGGATGAGGCCGGAGGCGATGTTTCCGCGCTCTGGAACCCTCCGTGCGGGGTAACAGCTGGTGACATCTGCAGAGAGGCCCACAAAAGGCAGTTGAAAGCTGCATGTGTGCCCCCTCCTCTGGCTGCCGCGTCTCTCTCTCTCCCCCTGCCTACACCGGTCTCTCTCTCTCTCTCTGCCTACACCCGGTCTCTCTCTCTCTCTCTGCCTACACCGGTCTCTCTCTCTCTCTCTGCCTACACCAGTCTCTTTCTCTCTCTCTCTCTGCCTACACCGGTCTCTCTCTCTCTCTCTGCCTACACCGGTCTCTCTCTCTCTCTCTCTCTCTCTCTCTCTCTGCCTGCACCGGTCTCTCTCTCTCTCTCTCTCTCTCTCTGCCTACACCGGTCTCTCTCTCTCTCTCTCTGCCTACACTGGTCTCTCTCTCTCTCTCTCTCTGCCTACACTGGTCTCTCTCTCTCTGCCTACACCGGTCTCTCTCTCTCCCCCTGCCTACACCCGGTCTATCTCTCTCTTCCTACACCGGTCTCTTTCTCTCTCTCTCTCTACTTTAGATGTCCCCTGTGTCTCATAAGCGTGTCCTTTTCGTCTGACAGAGTGATGTGGGCGCACAAGCGTGTTTGAAATCCGCTTTTAAACTTGAAGAGCTTGCGTGTGCGGCGTGTCTTTGAGGGAGAAAGAGAAAATGAGAAAATACACATGCCAAACACAGACACGGCCTGTGTGTGTTTTACAACACCAAAACTGAAAACACTTTTCCTTTTCAAACAGCGCCCCTCATTTCGAAACATTTCTCGCACTACTTCCCTGCAAACCACCCGATGCCACTTCATTTGATCTCCTTATGCACAAAACAACTGCTGTATTGATATGAGTCCACACACACCCAGTTAAAAGGCTGCTTTTGTATCCCCGTTGTCCCTGGTTCAATCACATTACCGGGCTGAGCTCACAGCGAGTGCTTGGGAAGCGGAAGGGGGGTATTGACTACCAATAAAAGAATCCAAACGCGTTCACTGACGAGACACACACTGCCTGCAGGAATGTCAAACTCCTGACCTGTCCACTCTGCCATCTCTAGCTAGCAACCGTTTATATGTCTGTTTTAAACATGCTATTGTGTTCCTAAACCTGTACACCATAGGATGTATGCATAAAAACAACTGGAGCAAACACATCATGGAATTATTATCTGAACTGTGATACACAGCGGACAAATCCTTACTGCGGCCAACTGACCACAAATATTAGAAAACATATATGTAAAAAATATATTTTCTCTTTCCAGCTCACAATAATTACCCCAACAATAATTTTAAAATCTTGTGTTCCAAATGAGTATTTTCCAGAACATTCCCGAAACCTAAAGCTCCCTCATCATGTACGTGGAACGTGCCGGATGCTTCCAGTTTCTTCTACTCCTGCAGGTGTACAGGGTCAAAAGGTCAGTGTGATCCAGGTCAGGTACACCTCCCTCCCTCTTGCCATTAATATTTCAGCGGTGTGTGAATCCCTCCTTTCAGGGGGTGAGTGACGCTGACTGAAGGTTTCTTCAGGGCCTCGGTCTGGGCTGACGGATGAGCACAAAACAGCCGTCATGCCCCGGACATAAGGGGACCGTCACTGTGCAGAATACTGTAGCGTCGGCTCTTAGAGTAAAGCTAAGCTGCTCCCCTGCAGACTCCTTTGTTGGTCGGGTTAAACCTGGAGAATGAATGGAGAGGGAGACGTGAATGACAGAGCACAGCGGGTGGTAAAGTGAGATATTGACCTCTCAATTACTGTGTGACATGAGGGAGAGCAGAAACAGTGCAAAGAGTCAGTGTGGACATGTGTACATGTGTATACATATGTGTGTGTGTGTGTGTATACATATGTGTGTGTGTGTGTACATGTGTATACGTATGTGTGTGTGTTTCTGTACATGTGTATACGTATGTGTGTGTGTTTGTGTGTGTGTGTATACATATGCGTGTGTGTGTGTGTGTACATGTGTATACGTATGTGTGTGTGTGTGTACATGTGTATACATATGTGTGTGTGTGTGTGTGTGTCTGTATACATATGTGTGTGTGTGTACATGTGTATACATATGTGTGGTTGTGTACATGTGTATACGTATGTGTGTGTGTGTACATGTGTATACATATGTCTGTGTGTATACATATGTGTGTGTGTGTGTACATGTGTATACATATGTGTGTGTGTGTACATGTGTATACATACGTGTGTGTGTGTGTGTGTGTGTACATGTGTAAACATATGTGTGTGTGTGTGTATACATATGTGTGTGTGTGTATGCATGTGTGTGTGTGTGTGTGTGTGGACATGTGTGTGTGTAAACATATATGTGTGTATACATGTGTGTGTGTATAAATATGTGTGTGTATAAATGTGTTTGTGTATAATATATGTGTGAGTGTACTTGTGTATACATGTGTGTGTGTGTGTGTGTGTGCTTGTGTATACATGTGTGTGTATAAATATATGTGTGTATAAATGTGTGTGTGTGTGTGTGTGTGTGTGTGTGTGTGTCTGTGTGTGTCTGTGTGTGTGTGCTTGTACGAACAGGAGCATGTAACAGGTATGAACATTATTCTGTGTTTGTGAGAGCAAACAGATAAATGGAACAGCTCAACCTTAATCATGGAGACTAAAGTGACAGCTCTGCCGTAGCTCATCTTCCTGTACTCTAACTCCCTTTAGTCCCTAAACCCTGAACAGTAACGTGAAACAAGATTCCCTCCACAGATAATATTCAGTTTCATTGTCACTGCAGCACAGCATGACCTGTTTGCCCTTTCTAACCCCCCCCTCCAAGACAAAGCAGGAAGGAACACTAGCTTCTTGTTATTATAACGTCTGGTAACATGAACTCCTTGGAAGACTTCTCCTGTCATCCTGCCCTGAAGTCCTCTTTATTCCACAGGCAGGCAGACAGGGGATCTAAAGGTTCTGACCCCCTGGGCAGATTAAGCTGAAACAGGGACATAGTGTTGAAATAGAATTGAATAACTTTATTGGGCTTGGCTCTTCCTGCACGACACTCTGAATCCAGTCCCACAGAATTGTTTCTCAGGCTCTAGTCCACAAGTCAAATGTGTACTGACACACAGAAAGGATGTTTTTAAGGAAACCTCTGGATTTTAGCAAACACCCCCAGAGTCCCAGACCCCCAGAGTCCCAGACCCCCAGAGTCCCAGACCCCCAGAGTCCCAGACCCCCAGAGACCCAGACCCCCAGAGACCCAGACCCCCAGACCCCCAGAGACCCAGAGACCCAGACCCCCAGAGTCCCAGACCCCCAGAGTCCCAGACCCCCAGAGACCCAGACCCCCAGAGACCCAGACCCCCAGACCCCCAGAGACCCAGAGACCCAGAGACCCAGAGACCCAGACCCCCAGACACCCAGACACCCAGAGACACAGACCCTCAGAGACCCAGACACCCAGACACCCAGAGACCCAGACTCCCAGACCCCCAGAGACCCAGACACCCAGAGACCCAGACCCCCAGAGACCCAGAGACCCAGACCCCCAGAGACCCCGACACCCAGAGATCCAGACACCCAGAGTCCCAGACCCCCAGAGACCCAGAGACCCAGAGTCCCAGATCCCCAGAGACCCAGAGACCCAGAGTCCCAGACCCCCAGAGACCCAGAGACCCAGAGACCCAGAGTCCCAGACCCCCAGAGACCCAGAGACCCAGAGACCCAGAGTCCCAGACACCCAGACACCCAGAGACCCAGAGACCCAGAGTCCCAGACCCCCAGAGACCCAGAGACCCAGAGTCCCAGACCCCCAGAGACCCAGACACCCAGAGACCCAGACCCCCAGAGACCCAGAGACCCAGACCCCCAGAGACCCAGAGACCCAGACCCCCAGAGTCCCAGACCCCCAGAGTCCCAGACCCCCAGAGACCCAGAGCCCCAGAGACCCAGACCCCCAGACCCCCAGAGACCCAGAGACCCAGAGACCCAGAGACCCAGACCCCCAGAGACCCAGAGACCCAGAGTATAAGGAATTCATAGACTGCAGGTCTCTGCAACCAATCAAGGTTAGAGATTGATTTAGAAGCCAGTGATAAAAGTGCATAGTCACTATGTTTATTGTCCTACAACCCAAGCTGGATTTAACTGCATACACAGGTATCCATGACATGTGATTATATTCCTCATTGTTGCCCACAGCTGCATCATGAGAGAAGGGAAACGTTTAAGATGTTGAAAATAAAAATATTGTTTTTTTATTACTTTTCTGTAGTTTACTTTATGAGTCCAGATTTTTTGTTTAGCATGTTGCAGTAGCAAACAACACAGAGTTGACATTTTCCCTGTGACAGATACTTTTGTCCTATTTTTTAAGTCTTGCTTGTCTCCTGTTAATATTCCAGTCCATGGCAGGGTTCAAAAACACATGGTCCACACGGGATGGCAGGTCTGCAGTAGCGGGGAACGAGCCAACAAAGTGACAGACACACACCCGTTTGCTCTTGTTAACGAAATAAATAAATGCCTTCTGAAAAGCCAATAAGTGGCAGGCGGAGGCAGGAGCCAAGAATCTGAGCATCAAAAACAAATGATTCCACTGTTAATCTCTCTCTCTCTCCCTCTCTCTCTCTCTCCATCTCTCTCTCTATCTCTCCCTCTCTCTCTCTCTCCATCTCTCTCTCTCTCCATCTCTCTCTCTATCTCTCTCTCTTTCCCTCTCTCTCTCCCCCCCTCTCTCTCTTCCCCCCTCCCTCTCTCTCTCCCCCCTCTCACTCTCTCCCCCCTCTCCCTCTCTCTCTCTCTCTCTTTCCCTCCCTCTCTTTCCTTCTCAATCCCTCTCTCCCCATCCTCTGAGAGAGTTCTGCCATAGATGTATAATTCACTGAGCTTTGGCTTTAGAAGGCAGCGATTCTGTCTGAAACACGGTGACAGCCAAGTTAAATCACCCTCGTCATTCAACACGGCCACCTGTTCACTGGGGAGGGGTGAGATAAAGGGGTGAGATAGAGGTATGAGATAGAGGGGAATGAGTGAAACAGAGGTACAATGCTTGATTTATATTTTATCTCTCTTTTTAGTTTAATGACTTTTTTGTGAGGTCGCGTATGAAATCGCCTCATAAGCTATTAAAGATGACAACTTCAATCCTATAGGGCTACAACAAACTGATTAAACATGTGAGGCTATTGGGCTTTTTATGGTGGATTGCTTAAGTCTCTTTGCTCGAGATGCTTTTGCTACGGGCTATTGTTTTATTTAATTTAAGATATATTGTCCCATCACAAGGTGCTATTGCCCGTGTGTACTTCTTTATATTTTCCTATCATTATTTAACAATTAGAACTACAAATCTTATGAGATGGGCCATTCAATCGTTAGGATCAAAGACCCTCTCATGCATTGACACCTGTTCCAAATGGCTTAAAGCTGGTTGAGACATTGTATATTTTACAACTGTAAATCTTTTTGAGTAGTATGGAAGACGTTTGGAGCATTGTAGCAGAAACCTGAGTGGTGTGACAATCTAGTCTGATATTGACAGGTTGCTAAGATGGAATCGCAAATAATTTAGTAAAATGAGAATAATAAAAGATTAAAAAAATACCACAAAGAAAAAATCCCGCCAGAGATCAAATGGATAAATGGGACAAGGCAAAAATGCACCTATAGAGAAGCAGTGATAGACAGGCTAACAAAAGATGAATGGTGTTTGAGAACAGCTCAACTCTTCTACTGATGACTATGAGACAAATTATACAGCACAATCAAAACAGGTAATCATTTATTTATTCAAGAAAATTTAGTTTTGCTCTAAGCAAACAGATATGATTTGAATCAATCTTTCTTGTAAAGAAGGCCTATTGAGAACCAATTATAATGAATAAATAACAGCCATGAGGGAAGGCATATCACCAATACAACATTAAATTCACAGAAACCCTCACGTTTTAGTTTAAACATGTATTAAAAACATGGAGAATATATATATAATATGTATTTGTGTTAGATTCTGCTCTTCTGATGTACAGTAACTCACTGCAACCACATGATTGTGTACACGATACTACAAATAACAATATCAACACCATAATCATTATTAGCATTTATATCAGAGAGCAAAGGTACACAGAACCGTTCAAACCATGAAGAGGGAAAAGGTAGGATTTCTCTTTTTACAAGATTATACTTTGCAGCGTGACTAAGGAAACAGGAAATCAATTCGATTTTAGACAGGAGGTGGCTAATATTTATCTGGAAAGACAATCATTGGTCTCACCAAAAAGCGATGTACTTCGGAATCAACAAATTATAATACAGGTTAAAGGTCGAAAGGTCATTTTGTTTTACTAAAATTCAGAAGTAGTTGAAGATCAAGTAAAGTATGTTGAATGTTACTGAAGTTATATTGAAAGGATCACAGAGTACAACAAGATCCAATGTATACAAAATAGTGTGGTCTGTTTTAAGGTGAATAAGAAAGTCACTAGCAGGTTACTATGATGAGTGAAAGCAACCAAATTATTAAATAATAAATTTGGTAATGAACATTTTTAACATGAATTTGCTGATATTTTATTCAATTGTATTTTTTATACAAGAGCATTTTAATCAATAATTTTTTTAATATGAGAGCATTTTAATAAATATTTTTTTAATATGAGAATATTTTACTCAATTATTTTTTATACGAGTGCATTTTAATCAATTCATTTTTTATATGAGAGCATTTTCATCAATATATTATTTTATCCATTACTGCATTTATCATTTAATATTTTTTGTTACATTCACCCATCATAGGTTACAGGCAGCACCACATAGCATATTGTTTACACACACAAACCAGAGTTATCAGATCATTGAGAGGAAACATTTGTTATTTTTGGTCCTAATTTCTATGGAACGTATGCTTTCCCTGGCTCAGATAAATAATATCCAATGCATGGATATTGGTTCTACTTTTTCGATGAGTAAATATACAGTAATGTGAAGATGTATAGAGCTACTTACAGGTTGTGCAAATAATCAATACTCCAGAAGATGACAATACAAATGGGATATGCTAGTTGACCAGGGTGTTTGGTTCAATGCTGGAGGTTAGATGACAACAAGGTATAATTTATTAGTAAAATGTTTCATATTTTATAGTTATTTGAGGTGGAGAAAAAGAATTCTATCAATGACCAAACTTGCTCAAACGATTTTCTATCAAAAATATCACGTGGTTTACATTTATTTTATTTAAACTGTATTTAACCAGGTAGGCCAATTGAGAACAATTTCTCGTTTGCAAAAGCAACCTTGGGGAGTAGCTGGGATTTTAACCCAGGACATCATATACTCAAAGCACGCACTCTAGTGAGCTACCAACAGGTTCCAACATCTAATGCAGCAGTTGGCAAACTAAGGCAGTTGTCACAAGCTCAGGTGTAGTGTGACAGAAAGAACCAGATGCAGAGCCGAAGAATCACGTTCGTTTGTCCGAAACCAAACCAACATATAATGAACAGAGAAACCCTATTCTTGTAATTAAAATAAAGTGCGCTAAATAGCAGCTACTAAATATACAAAGACACAAGTAAATACCACCACTTACCTAGTTTAAGTTACTGGATCTGGGTGCACAGTTGTTGGTTATTATTTCCAAGTCAAGAGTAAAATTTATCTCAAGTGTTAGTTTAAAGAAGTTTGCTGTTGTTTGAATGTTTGTAGAATTCACTGTATGTGCACATAATTATTTTAAACAGTTTGTGTTTTTTGCCGTTCTCAGTTTTTTTATGTTCTTTTAGTGTTTCTGAATGGAGTATCTGGCTCTGCATATAGCTATCCTGCACTACACCTACTAAGCTATGTGACAGAAAAACTAAGCTATGTGACAGAAAAACTAAGCTATGTGACAGAAAAACTAAGCTATGTGACAGAAAAACTAAGCTATGTGACAGAAAAACTAAGCTATGTGACAGAAAAACTAAGCTATGTGACAGAAAAACTAAGCTATGTGACAGAAAAACTAAGCTATGTGACAGAATAACTAAGCTATGTGACAGAAAAACTAAGCTATGTGACAGAAAAACTAAGCTATGTGACAGAAAAACTAAGCTATGTGACAGAATAACTAAGCTATGTGACAGAAAAACTAAGCTATGTGACAGAATAACTAAGCTATGTGACAGAATTACTAAGCTAAATAATGCTGGTCTCTCCTCTGCTGGCCTCCCCTCTACCGGCCTACCCTCTGCTGGCCTCTCCTCTACCGGCCTCCACTCTGCCGGTCTCTCCTCTACCAGCCTCCACTCTGCCGGGCTCTCCTCTACCGGCCTCCACTCTGCCGGTCTCTCCTCTACCGGCCTCCACTCTGCCGGTCTCTCCTCTACCAGCCTCCACTCTGCCGGGCTCTCCTCTACCGGCCTCCACTCTGCCGGGCTCTCCTCTACCAGCCTCCACTCTGCCGGGCTCTCCTCTACCGGCCTCCACTCTGCCGGGCTCTCCTCTACCGGCCTCCACTCTGCCGGGCTCTCCTCTACCGGCCTCCACTCTGCCGGGCTCTCCTCTACCGGCCTCCACTCTGCCGGTCTCTCCTCTACCAGCCTCCACTCTGCCGGGCTCTCCTCTACCGGCCTCCACTCTGCCGGTCTCTCCTCTACCAGCCTCCACTCTGCCGGGCTCTCCTCTACCGGCCTCAACTCTTCCGGTCTCTCCTCTACCAGCCTCCCCTCTGCCAGGCTCTCCTCTACCGGCCTCCCCTCAGATTGGGGCTCAGGCGTGTCAGTCAGGAATACCTTGCCAGACTAACAAGAAATCTTTAAATTGTTAGATGACAAGAGCTAAACTGTACATATCCCAGTGGCAACTGACAGCCCTCAACCGTGGCGTATATTGCAGCCTACACCTGATACTAACTATCCCACTATCAGGGACAAGAAACAATCCAACAGTATTGTATTGTATATATATATATATATTAATGCTGTAGATCATAGAAGAATGTGCTTCAATTAACGGATAATCCTGACCAGCGTATTGCAGCAGTTATTATTAAAATACAGAGAAAAACTTAACCAGAAATGTATTAATTGGTTTAAATTGTGTACTCAACATATCTAATGTCTACATTCATGAAAGGAATGCCATTTTTATAAGAAGTATTAAAAAAATATATTTTAATTTACTGGGTGTATGTCTGCCCGTGCCTGTGTGTGAGCGTGTGCATGTGTGTGTGTCCGTGCGTGCGTGTGTGTGTGTGCATTTGCCTGTGTGTGTGTGTGTGTGTGTGCATGCATTTGTGTGTGTGTGTGTGCATGCATGCGTGTGTGTGTGTGTGTGTGTGTCTGTGTGCATGCATGCGTGTGCGTGTGTGCATGCATGCGTGTGTGTGTGTGTGTGTGTGCATGCATGCGTGTGTGTGTGCATCAGCTCAGATTATTAGGGGGTGACAGTTTTTGAAGGTGAAGAGGAATAACAGTTATTATGGCTTTGGCAACGCAGCTCCTTGGATCCCTCCGTGTTTGCCTCTGTGTGGCCCCTGTGTGGCCCCTGTGTGGCCCCTGGGTTCGTCTCAGGGTTTCCTGGGCCATCATGAGGGCTGTCAGGGGCTCTTTAACCTCCTAACTGCTGCTCCCCACTGGCCCTAATCACACATTAATGACATCAGGGGACCCAGACTGCACTAGTGGCTGCGCACACAGCGTACTGATGAAGGACACAATTATTCAACAGACATCATAACTGCGATCTGGGCATGGAGGTCTGAGATTAAAGACAACTAGCATAGAGGATGGACTAGGATAGAGGATGGACTAGGATAGAGGATGGACTAGGATAGAGGATGGACTAGGATAGAGGATGGACTAGGATAGAGGATGGACTAGGATAGAGGATGGACTAGACTAGAGGATGGACTAGGAGAGGATGGACTAAAGAGATGGACTAGGATAGTGGATGGACTAGACTAGAGGATGGACTAGGATAGAGGATGGACTAGGATAGAGGATGGACTAGGATAGAGGATGGACTAGGATAGAGGATGGACTAGGATAGAGAATGGACTAGGATAGAGGATGGACTAGGATAGAGGATGGACTAGGATAGAGGATGGACTAGATAGAGAATGGACTAGGATAGAGAATGGACTAGGATAGAGGATGGACTAGGATAGAGGATGGACTAGGATAGAGGATGGACTAGGATAGAGAATGGACTAGGATAGAGGATGGACTAGACTAGAGGATGGACTAGAGGATGGACTAAAGGATGGACTAGGATAGTGGATGGACTAGACTAGAGGATGGACTAGGATAGAGGATGGACTAGGATAGAGGATGGACTAGGATAGAGGATGGACTAGGATAGAGGATGGACTAGGATAGAGGATGGACTAGGATAGAGGATGGACTAGGATAGAGGATGGACTAGGATAGAGAATGGACTAGGATAGAGAATGGACTAGGATAGAGGATGGACTAGGATAGAGAATGGACTAGGATAGAGGATGGACTAGACTAGAGGATGGACTAGAGGATGGACTAAAGGATGGACTAAAGGATGGACTAGGATAGAGAATGGACTAGGATAGTGGATGGACTAGACTAGAGGATGGACTAGAGGATGGACTAAAGGATGGACTAAAGGAGGGACTAGGATAGAGAATGGACTAGGATAGTGGATGGACTAGACTAGAGGATGGACTAGGATAGAGGATGGACTAGACTAGAGGATGGACTAGACTAGAGGATGGACTAGGATAGATAATGGACTAAAGGATGGACTAGGATAGAGAATGGACTAAAGGATGGACTAGGATAGAGAATGGACTAGGATAGAGGATGGACTAGGATAGAGGATGGACTAGGATAGAGAATGGACTAGGATAGAGGATGGACTAGACTAGAGGATGGACTAGGATAGAGGATGGACTAGGATAGATAATGGACTAAAGGATGGACTAGGATAGAGGATGGACTAGGATAGAGAATTGACTAGGATAGAGGATGGACTAGGATAGAGAATTGACTAGGATAGAGGATGGACTAGGATAGAGAATGGACTAGGATAGAGGATGGACTAGAGGATGGACTAGGATAGAGGATGGACTAGGATAGAGGATGGACTAGAGGATGGACTAGGATAGAGGATGGACTAGGATAGAGAATGGACTAGGATAGAGAATTGACTAGGATAGAGGATGGACTAGAGGATGGACTAGGATAGAGGATGGACTAGGATAGAGAATGGACTAGGATAGAGAATTGACTAGGATAGAGGATGGACTAGAGGATGGACTAGGATAGAGGATGGACTAGGATAGAGAATTGACTAGGATAGAAGATGGACTAGAGGATGGACTAGGATAGAGGATGGACTAGGATAGAGGATGGACTAGGATAGAGGATGGACTAGGATAGAGAATGGAGGAGGCTTCGAGCACAAGGACTTGTGTTACTAACCTTAATCGGTGTGTTATGGATTGAGTTGTGTGGTAGTTAGTTGTTTTTCCATTTTTAGGTGTTGTGGTAGAGAGTGATGGGGATATACATATATATATATATGTGTATATGGTTCACTCACAAAAGTAACTTACAGACACTTTCAACACAAGATCCAATCATTAAAACAGATGTAGGAAAAATGGCCTCAGTCCGGTGTGTGTGTGTATTACTTAGTATTACTATGGTTCGTGAAGGTATCTGTGAAACACCCCTAAGTGGGAGAACTATTTATGTTTAATGAAACATTTATTGGATTTCTGTCAGATATAAGCACACATCCAGTGTCTCACTCACACATTCACGCTGTGCGCCCAGCCCTGTCCGTTCCTCAGTGAGATGAGTGTGTTTGTATGAAATATTAACAAGCCGTTTGCTCCTCTGCCTCTTTGTTCAAGAGCTGGATGTTGGCCCTTCGTCTCTGCTTCCTCTTTGAGGCCATCTGGTGGGTACAGGCACCAGGGAGATTTTTAGGAGGGGGCCCTGTCACCCAGACAGGCAAGCCCATAAACGAGCATCGCCCTGGGATCGTTTTAGTCGTCCTGCTGGGTGACGAAGCATCAAAGCTCCCAACCTGCCAGATCACTGTACATGCTACAGGACCAGTGACATGTAAGCGCAGTGATCACCGCCTGGCCACCAGGGACTGAAGCAGGATTCTTTTGTGAAACTTTTGAGGGTTTTTGCTAGTGACTGCTGTTAGGTTCATATTAATATACAGCTTTTCTAAAATGACTTTGGTCACAGAGCACTTCACATGACAACCGAAATCATCTTAAGAGGGACCTTTCTTTCATATTTGAAGACTGCTAGGTTAGAATAATCTTTGAACCATTCTCTATTTGCTTCAAAGCGCCTGTGTTTTAAGGATTAAAGCAGGACCAATATTTCCCAATCCTATGTCCAGTTCCAGGTTAAGTCTGCCCAGGGGACTTGGAGCTAAAATGATCTCGCCTGGAGACCTCTCCAATAAAAGATATCTGATTGGCTGACTGACTAATCAATTATCTACACTTGAAGACATGGGAAATTCCCATTGGTGTTGAATTTACATCAGAAAGACTAAGTTAGAGTTTACCCGATTGACCTGACTAGATTTATAATGTAAAACTGCACAGGTTATGTATTCTATTTATTATTATTATTAGTTATTGTTGCTATTATCTAGCACCCTATTGCAGGTATGTCTGCTCGTTTTCCTGTGCTTGTCTGAATGTTGACATTTAATGTCCTTGTTTTTTGTAATAAATGTGTCCCTGGCAGCGGCCTGTTCGCATGGTGTCTTATGAGGCCCCTGGGTTAAGGAGGCTGCATTAGTCCACTGAAAACTGATTACACCTCAGACAGCTGGTGCACAAGCACAGAGGCGCAATTAGCATAATTGAAAATACTGAATTTGGAGCCCGCCAACGTAAATGGTCAAAAACGATTAACCAAAAGCTATATTTGTATCAATACTATGTAAGCCTACGGTAAAAAAAACAAGGCCATGTGAGGTTATTTTAGTAGTGGCAATACTCTGCCAATTTGTTGTGTTTTGTTGATTGATTGATGGTGTAGTGTATCAGGAAAATGTTTATCCTTATTCCATTGTCCAATATCAACTGCTGATTTAGATGCCTGCAGACACATACATGTACTCACACACATATAGACACATACATGTACTCACACCCATATGGACACATACATGTACTCACACACATATAGACACATACATATACTCACACACATATAGACACATACATGTACTCACACCCATATAGACACATACATGTACTCACACACATATAGACACATACATGTACTCACACACATATATAGACACATACATGTACTCACACACATATAGACACATACATGTACTCACACACATATATAGACACATACATGTACTCACACACATATAGACACATACATGTACTCACACCCATATGGACACATACATGTACTCACACACATATAGACACATACATGTACTCACACACAAATAGACACATACATGTACTCACACCCATATAGACACATACATGTACTCACACACATATATAGACACATACATGTACTCACACACATAAAAACACATACATGTACTCACACACATATAGACACATACATGTACTCACACACATATAGAGACATACATGTACTCACACACATATAGACACATACATGTACTCACACCCATATAGACACATACATGTACTCACACCCATATAGACACATACATGTACTCACACACATATAGACACATACATGTACTCACACACACATAGACACATACATGTACTCACACACAAATAGACACATACATGTACTCACACCCATATAGACACATACATGTACTCACACCCATATAGACACATACATGTACTCACACACATATAGACACATACATGTACTCACACACATATAGACACATACATGTACTCACACCCATATAGACACATACATGTACTCACACCCATATAGACACATACATGTACTCACACACATAAAGACACATACATGTACACACACACACATATAGACACATGTATTTACATCCTCCGTTGGCACACACATTCTCTCTCTCTCACACACACACACACACACACACACACACACACACACACACACACACACACACACACACACACACACACACATCTTGGCTGTCTTCTGCTGGACCAAAGCATGCCAGGATTACTAGTGCTCATGTGTGACGTGCACCTGGGGCCGGAACCATAAAATACAGCCATCATAAGGAATCTCATTCAATACTCATCAGACTGGGACACTTCAGACAGACTATTCTACTAAACAATACAACCACTCTATCTGGTGCTATTGGTTAAGCCTGCTGTATGCTGCCTGCTATTGGTTAAGCCAGAAGTATGCTGCCGGCTATTGGTTAAGCCAGAAGTATGCTGCCTGCTATTGGTTAAGCCAGAAGTATGCTGCCTGCTATTGGTTAAGCCAGAAGTATGCTGCCTGCTATTGGTTAAGCCAGAAGTATGCTGTCTGCTATTTGTTAAGCCAGAAGTATGCTGCCTGCTATTGGTTAAGCCAGAAGTATGCTGCCTGCTATTGATTAAGCCAGAAGTATGCTGCCTGCTATTGGTTAAGCCAGAAGTATGCTGCCTGCTATTGGTTAAGCCAGAAGTATGCTGCCTTCTATTGAAATGTGAGTATTTGTTGGCTATTGTATGGGACCTAGTTTTGCATGATGATGCAGAAGCCCTTCAAGGCGTATGGCGGCACACAACGTGATATTACCCCCGCCCTGTGAAGCTCTCCGAATGGATCCATGTAAGACAGATATGGTACATATTCAGCTGCTACTGGATTTCACCAATACTATGTTGCAAATGTAAAGGACAGTTACACTTACCCGTACATATGCCTGCTGTATGCTGCCTGCTATTGGTTAAGCCAGAAGTATGCTGCCTGCTATTGGTTAAGCCAGAAGTATGCTGCCTGCTATTGGTTAAGCCAGAAGTATGCTGCCTGCTATTGGTTAAGCCAGAAGTATGCTGCCTGCTATTGGTTAAGCCAGAAGTATGCTGCCTGCTATTGGTTAAGCCAGAAGTATGCTGCCTGCTATTGGTTAAGCCAGAAGTATGCTGCCTGCTATTGGTTAAGCCAGAAGTATGCTGCCTGCTATTGGTTAAGCCAGAAGTATGCTGCCTGCTATTGGTTAAGCCAGAAGTATGCTGCCTGCTATTGGTTAAGCCAGAAGTATGCTGCCTGCTATTGGTTAAGCCAGAAGTATGCTGCCTGCTATTGGTTAAGCCAGAAGTATGCTGCCTGCTATTGGTTAAGCCAGAAGTATGCTGCCTGCTATTGGTTAAGCCAGAAGTATGCTGCCTGCTATTGGTTAAGCCAGAAGTATGCTGCCTGCTATTGGTTAAGACAGCTGTATGCTGCCATCAGGAAAATAAATGTAAATACCCTGTCAAGTAAAAAAACTAGCCACAATAAGTCATCAGAAGTTACAATATAATTCATCGTTTTTTATTTACAGTTTTTGCTTGAACACATTTTGCTAAACTTCGCTCATTGTGCCAAAACTCTACACACAAGTAAACATGACACAACACTGGGAAATATACCTTTCACATCTATGTCAAATTGAAACTCTACTATCAAAACCTAAACTCTGCTATCAAAACCTAACATTCCTTTGTCAAAATGTAACTCTGACAAAATGACACACACTTGCATCATATGCAAACACTTTCAGATCAGGGGGAACACAATAGGCTACTTTATATAAAACACTGCAGTCTTTGATTTTCAGTGTTTATTCAGAAGCCATATTTTCAGGAGGCAGATTTTCAAACGAACCAAAAAGCAAATAGGCCTACTCAATATTCTACATTGCAGCACTGTACATTGCAGTAACATGAATTCATATAAAGCAAAAAAAAATAACACTATACTGTAAACACAGAAAACATAGCAAATGTGCATACGTGGGCTCATGGATCCCACCGTCTGTTGGGGTCTGGCCACAGGACCTCATCGACATCGCAAGCAATGTCTTCTCCCGCTAGGCACCGGGGGAAATATCCCCTTGCATGTCGAAACCATCCATGGATTGCTGTCAACTGAATGTCGCCGCTGTCACGCTTTATATGGTGTAGTGCGGTTGAAGCCAGGTGCAGAGTCGTGATGATCCGTTAACAAACGTTTATTGTGAATAAAAGGCAACACAAAACAAACCGCTAACGGCGACAAAAAGGCTAATGGCTAAACTGAAATGAAAGTGCGCGTATGTAGCGTCTTACATAATAACATTCCAAACCAACGTAGCACTGTAAATAACCCACACTCACCTCTCTACAATTCCGTGACATATAATCAATGCGAAGCAAGGAGTGACTTGCTCGCGAACCCTTTATCCCCGACAAATGAATTAATAACACACAGCTTGTGAACAACGTAAACCCGGAAGTGAACACAGCTAGTGCAGAACGTAAACAAGGAAGTGCGTCACCGAAATAAAATGTAGCTACGCCCCCACACCAATCGTGACAGCCGCAGGCCTGTTGCCTGCAGAAGAGGCATGCAGGCATGTGGTTGGCGGTCATATACACGCCATCTCCAAGCCGAAAATAATTCCTCTATAGGGTTTAAAAATGGTGTGTAAGGGGGCAAGTATACCACTTCAAATTGATTGTGATTGGTGAACCAGGCCTGGACCAGAACAGCCCGATGGAAACTGACATTATCCCATACCACCACAAACCTGGGCTGATCTGGTCTGTTCTGTACAACTATATTATGGAGAGCATCTAGAAATGTGAGTATTTGTTGGCTATTGTATGGGACCTAGTTTTGCATGATGATGCAGAAGCCCTTGAAGGCGTATGGCGGCACACAACGTGATATTACCCCCGCCCTGTGAAGCTCTCCGAATGGATCCATGTAAGACGGATATGGTACATATTCAGCTGCTACTGGATTTCACCAATACTATGTTGCAAATGTAAAGGACAGTTACACTTACCCGTACATATGCCTTCTTCCTCTTCCTCTTGCTCTCCCTCCATCCATGCTTGCAAAGTTCTTGAAATGGCTAAACTGAGAGATTTTTGTAGCTGGCTGATTGGTGTTCAGTTCTGCAAGTAAGTGTCTTCAGGTGTGTATTTGAGTGGTTGCAAATACCCGATGTGTTTTGTATTTTGGATAAATGTGTTTTCCAAATGGCACCCTGAGATTTCATTTTCGAACGAAGTGTCTTATGTATGAAATAGAGTTTAGTATGCTGGACCAAGTGTGTGGCATAAAGGAGAAAGTGTGTTGCAGAATTTCAACAATAGTGCAAAGCAGCGCATTTGTTTAAGGTATGGGTACATGTGTTTGAGGTATGGGTACATGTGTTTGAGGTATGGTAACAAAAGCTTCAAGTTGTGTTACTTTAGTCTAAGCATGGGTCTATAGTGTTCAAGCAACAGGCAAAAACTGTAATAAACGTCCAGCTGGAATATCCAACAATGACCTATAGAGGTTTGGACTTGAATTCAAACTGGATATTCAGTTATTTTTGGCTCGACCAATTACTAGTAGTAATTTAGTAGTAAATAAGGTCACGTCTAATTGTATTTTTAGAAACATGGGACACCCAATTTGTATCAATGTCACACAGACACACCAGCTAACACATAACTTTATATAGTATCAATGTCACATACAGACACACCAGCTAACATATAACTTTACATAGTAACAATGTAACACAGACACACCAGCTAACACATAACTTTACATAGTATCAATGTCACACAGACACACCAGCTAACACATAACTTTACATAGTATCAATGTCACACAGACACACCAGCTAACACATAACTTTACATAGTATCAATGTCACACAGACACACCAGCTAACATATGACTTTATATAGTATCAATCTTACACAGACACACCAGCTAACATACAACTTTACATAGTATCAATGTCACACAGACACACCAGCTAACACATAACTTTACATAGTATCAATCCTTTTAAGTATTTTAAGTTTGGATCAGGTTTGGAGTTTACCTCTGTCTACGTAGATGCAGCTAACTAAAACCATTAGTCAGCCAGGGCATCAACGTAAAACAGTCAAACAACTGGACTAGCACCTTGCCAACTTGCCTGTTGGTAGTCATTTGTGTACTATCATTGTTACAGCAACCAAGGCAATGCACTCTGATACTGATCAACCAATGGGAGTAAGGTGGGACGGTGGCAAAATTGATTAACAGGTTAGCTCATTACCTTATGGACATGGAAATACAGACGTAAATAAATACTGAAATAAATAAAAAGTAATATAAATTTCGAAGGGAAAAAATGAATATTAAATAAATATATACCAAAAAAAATTATCATGTAAATAAATAAATAGATAATGAATATTGATTAATGCATTTACATTGATCCTTTCAAAATATTTAGATGTATAAATATAATTATTGATATATTTATTTCTAAATATGGCAGGTTTGGTCCTCCATAGTCATGAAGTACACCATTGTTTTCTCTCACATGTATATCTGTCCTCTGCATGATGGGAATACGATAATCCCAGATTAGGAAAGATGGGTTAGGCGCCACACTTAAACAAACAATGAGTCTGTTGTTTGTGTGTGGGTGTGTGTGCCCGTGTGTGTGTGTGTGTGAATACAGCATTGTTTTTGTTTACTGTACTGCTCAAACACCTGCGAATGGCAGCTAAAAGTTCTCACACGCCTACTGTAGCTTTCCTACGTTAGCTAGCCTGCTGTAGCTAGCCTGCTGTAGGCTTTGCTTTACATATGGCTGTCAACATTTAGTATTGTAAACATTCACTGAGCTTCCTGCTGTCACTGTCATGGAACACATGGTCACATGTCTAATAAACACATGTAGGCTAAAGATGAAAACATATTTTTGCAAAAACCAATAAATGGAACTAATTAAAAAATTAGAGACTATATGGACTCCATTTAAATTTAACCATTTTAAATTCTTGGATTAATCTGCTGTCAAAGTGTTTTCCCATCACTCAATTTCAGAGAAACATGTAAGTGGTTGAGCATCGAGAAATCTAATAAATGTCATAATTTATATATATAAATATACAAATTTACTTCTGCCATACACTAAAATACCCTGGATTCACGACCTCATGTAACTTGCATACTTTAAATACGCATACTGGATCATGAAGCATCTTACAGAACGGCCACAGTGTATCTCCATAATAATTTAAGAACTATTATTACTTAGCCAAAAGGCTAATGCGTTGTCCCTAAATAAAGGCCCCTAATAAGGCCCCCTCCCTGCCCTCATAGTTCTAGGCCAGTCATGCAAGAGGATCTGTGGGTCACAGAAGGACTGTAGAAAATCTCACAAGTTGTTCCCTGTGACAGATGTCCTCTAGAAGATCCCAGCCTCCACCATCACTTTCTCTCACCCCATCTTCCCTAATTTTCTCCCTTTATCCCTCCTCCCTGCCTGTCTCCCCTTTTCTCACTCTCTCCCATCCTCTCAGTCTAGAAATGTAGAGCTGGGAGACCTCAATGAGCGGAGATCCCCAGCCTGCTTAGCCCACTTCCCAAGACCTGGTGGGTGTGATGCATTCAGATACAGTGTCTGTGAGTATGTTTACCCTTTAGGATGAACACAGTCTTAACACTTTGCTCCAACGTGTTTATGAGAACAGCAGACGCCACACATCCCATGCTCATATAAGGGGGGTGATTATGTGTGCCATTTCAAACGATGATATGAACAGTGGAGATACTACATTAATCCTACATTTATACTATATTGATACTACATTAATCCTACATTTATACTATATTGATACTACATTAATCCTACATTTATACTATATTGATACTACATTAATACTACATTTATACTATATTGATACTACATTAATCCTACATTTATACTATATTGATACTACATTAATCCTACATTTATACTATATTGATACTACATTAATCCTACATTTATACTATATTGATACTACATTAATCCTACATTTATACTATATTGATACTACATTAATAATACATTTATACTATATTGATACTACATTAATCCTACATTTATACTATATTGATACTACATTGATACTACATTGATACTATATTGATACTATATTGATACTACATTGATACTACTTGGATACTATTTTGATACTATATGTATACTACATTGCTACTATATTGATACTACATTGATACTACATTGATACTAGATTTATGCTACATTGATACTATATTGATACTACATTGATACTATATTGATACTACATTGATATTTCATTGATACTACATTGATACTACTTTGATACTATTTTGATACTATTTTGATATTATATTTATACTACATTGCTACTATATTGATACTACATTGATACTACATTGATACTACATTAATACTACATCGATACTATATTTATACTACATTGCTACTATATTGATACTACATTGATACTATATTGATACTACATTGATATTCCATTGATACTACATAGATACTACATTGATACTACGTTGACACTACATTGACACTACATTAATACTACATTGCTACTATATTGATACTACATTGATATTACATTGATACTACATTGATACTAAATTGATACTAAATTGATACTACATTGATACTACATTGACACTATATTTATACTACATTGCTACTATATTGATACTATATTGGAATTCCTAGCGTTATTATTAAAACCTTACGCAATGTTGCAGTAAAATTGCACAGTTTTTTAAATTAGAGATCAATTAATTCACAAGTATGGAACAGGTGTTGACTTACAGCTATATGAAACAGGTGTAGACTTACAGCTATACGGAACAGGTGTAGACTTACAGCTATACGGAACAGGTGTAGACTTACAGCTATACGGAACAGGTGTAGACTTACAGCTATACGGAACAGGTGTAGACTTACAGCTATACGGAACAGGTGTAGACTTACAGCTATATGGAACAGGTGTAGACTTACAGCTATACGGAACAGGTGTAGACTTACAGCTATATGTAACAGGTGTAGACTTACAGCTATACGGAACAGGTGTAGACTTACAGCTATAAGGAACAGGTGTAGACTTACAGCTATACGGAACAGGTGTAGACTTACAGCTATACGGAACAGGTGTAGACTTACAGCTATACGGAACAGGTGTAGACTTACAGCTATATGGAACAGGTGTAGACTTACAGCTATACGGAACAGGTGTAGACTTACAGCTATACGGAACAGGTGTAGACTTACAGCTATATGGAACAGGTGTAGACTTACAGCTATACGGAACATGTGTAGACTTACAGCTATATGGAACAGGTGTAGACTTACAGCTATACGGAACAGGTGTAGACTTACAGCTATACGGAACATGTGTAGACTTACAGCTATACGGAACAGGTGTAGACTTACAGCTATATGGAACAGGTGTAGACTTACAGCTATACAGAACATGTGTAGACTTACAGCTATACAGAACAGGTGTAGACTTACAGCTATATGGAACAGATGTAGACTTACAGCTATATGGAACAGGTGTAGACTTACAGCTATACGGAACAGGTGTAGACGTACAGCTATACGGAACAGGTGTAGACTTACAGCTATACGGAAAAGATGTAGACTTACAGCTATATGGAACAGGTGTAGACTTACAGCTATATGGAACAGGTGTAGACTTACAGCTATATGGAACAGATGTAGACTTACAGCTATATGGAACAGGTGTAGACTTACAGCGATACGGAACAGGTGTAGACTTACTGCTATACGGAACAGGTGTAGACTTACAGCTATACGGAACAGGTGTAGACTTACAGCTATACGGAACAGGTGTAGACTTACAGCTATACGGAACAGGTGTAGACTTACAGCTATATGGAACAGGTCTAGACTTACAGCTATACGGAACAGGTGTAGACTTACAGCTATATGGAACAGGTGTAGACTTACAGCTATACGGAACAGGTGTAGACTTACAGCTATAAGGAACAGGTGTAGACTTACAGCTATACGGAGCAGGTGTAGACGTACAGCTATACGGAACAGGTGTAGACTTACAGCTATACGGAACAGGTGTAGACTTACAGCTATACGGAACAGGTGTAGACTTACAGCTATATGGAACAGGTGTATACTTACAGCTATATGGAACAGGTGTAGACTTACAGCTATATGGAACAGGTGTAGACTTACAGCTATACGGAACAGGTGTAGACTTACAGCTATACGGAACATGTGTAGACTTACAGCTATACGGAACAGGTGTAGACTTACAGCTATATGGAACAGGTGTAGACTTACAGCTATACAGAACATGTGTAGACTTACAGCTATACGGAACAGGTGTAGACTTACAGCTATATGGAACAGATGTAGACTTACAGCTATATGGAACAGGTGTAGACTTACAGCTATACGGAACAGGTGTAGACTTACAGCTATACGGAACAGGTGTAGACTTACAGCTATACGGAACAGGTGTAGACTTACAGCTATATGGAACATGTGTAGGCTTACAACTATATGAAACAGGTGTAGACCTACAGCTATATGGAACAGGTGTAGACTTACAGCTATACGGAAAAGATGTAGACTTACAGCTATATGGAACAGGTGTAGACTAACAGCTATATGGAACAGGTGTAGACTTACAGCTATATGGAACAGATGTAGACTTACAGCTATATGGAACAGGTGTAGACTTACAGCGATACGGAACAGGTGTAGACTTACAGCTATACGGAACAGGTGTAGACTTACAGCTATATGGAACGTGTGTAGACTTACAGCTATACGGAACAGGTGTAGACTTACAGCTATATGGAACATGTGTAGACTTACAGCTATATGGAACAGATGTAGACTTACAGCTATATGGAACAGGTGTAGACTTACACCTATACGGAACAGGTGTAGACTTACTGCTATACGGAACAGGTGTAGACTTACAGCTATACGGAACAGGTGTAGACTTACAGCTATACGGAACAGGTGTAGACTTACAGCTATACGGAACAGGTGTAGACTTACAGCTATACGGAACAGGTGTAGACTTACAGCTATACGGAACAGGTGTAGACTTACAGCTATACGGAACAGGTGTAGACTTACAGCTATACGGAACAGGTGTAGACTTACAGCTATATGGAACAGGTGTAGACTTACAGCTATATGGAACATGTGTAGGCTTACAACTATATGAAACAGGTGTAGACCTACAGCTATATGGAACAGGTGTAGACTTACAGCTATACGGAAAAGATGTAGACTTACAGCTATATGGAACAGGTGTAGACTAACAGCTATATGGAACAGGTGTAGACTTACAGCTATATGGAACAGATGTAGACCTACAGCTATATGGAACAGGTGTAGACTTACAGCTATACGGAAAAGATGTAGACTTACAGCTATATGGAACAGGTGTAGACTAACAGCTATATGGAACAGGTGTAGACTTACAGCTATATGGAACAGATGTAGACTTACAGCTATATGGAACAGGTGTAGACTTACACCTATACGGAACAGGTGTAGACTTACTGCTATACGGAACAGGTGTAGACTTACAGCTATACGGAACAGGTGTAGACTTACAGCTATACGGAACAGGTGTAGACTTACAGCTTTACGGAACAGGTGTAGACTTACAGCTATACGGAACAGGTGTAGACTTACAGCTATACGGAACAGGTGTAGACTTACAGCTATACGGAACAGGTGTAGACTTACAGCTATACGGAACAGGTGTAGACTTACAGCTATATGGAACAGGTGTAGACTTACAGCTATATGGAATAGGTGTAGACTTACAGCTATATGGAACAGGTGCAGACTTACAGCTATACGGAACAGGTGTAGACTTACAGCTATACGGAACAGGTGTAGACTTACAGCTATACGGAACAGGTGTAGACTTACAGCTATACGGAACAGGTGTAGACTTACAGCTATACAAAACAGGTGTAGACTTACAGCTATATGGAACAGATGTAGACTTACAGCTATATGGAACAGGTGTAGACTTACAGCTATACGGAACAGGTGTAGACTTACAGCTATACGGAACAGGTGTAGACTTACAGCTATACGGAACAGGTGTAGACTTACAGCTATATGGAACATGTGTAGGCTTACAACTATATGAAACAGGTGTAGACCTACAGCTATATGGAACAGGTGTAGACTTACAGCTATACGGAAAAGATGTAGACTTACAGCTATATGGAACAGGTGTAGACTAACAGCTATATGGAACAGGTGTAGACTTACAGCTATATGGAACAGATGTAGACTTACAGCTATATGGAACAGGTGTAGACTTACAGCGATACGGAACAGGTGTAGACTTACAGCTATACGGAACAGGTGTAGACTTACAGCTATATGGAACGTGTGTAGACTTACAGCTATACGGAACAGGTGTAGACTTACAGCTATATGGAACATGTGTAGACTTACAGCTATATGGAACAGATGTAGACTTACAGCTATATGGAACAGGTGTAGACTTACACCTATACGGAACAGGTGTAGACTTACTGCTATACGGAACAGGTGTAGACTTACAGCTATACGGAACAGGTGTAGACTTACAGCTATACGGAACAGGTGTAGACTTACAGCTATACGGAACAGGTGTAGACTTACAGCTATACGGAACAGGTGTAGACTTACAGCTATACGGAACAGGTGTAGACTTACAGCTATACGGAACAGGTGTAGACTTACAGCTATACGGAACAGGTGTAGACTTACAGCTATATGGAACAGGTGTAGACTTACAGCTATATGGAACAGGTGTAGACTTACAGCTATATGGAACAGGTGCAGACTTACAGCTATACGGAACAGGTGTAGACTTACAGCTATACGGAACAGGTGTAGACTTACAGCTATACGGAACAGGTGTAGACTTACAGCTATACGGAACAGGTGTAGACTTACAGCTATACGGAACAGGTGTAGACTTACAGCTATATGGAACATGTGTAGACTTACAGCTATACGGAACAGGTGTAGACTTACAGCTATATGGAACATGTGTAGACTTACAGCTATATGGAACAGATGTAGACTTACAGCTATATGGAACAGGTGTAGACTTACACCTATACGGAACAGGTGTAGACTTACTGCTATACGGAACAGGTGTAGACTTACAGCTATACGGAACAGGTGTAGACTTACAGCTATACGGAACAGGTGTAGACTTACAGCTATACGGAACAGGTGTAGACTTACAGCTATACGGAACAGGTGTAGACTTACAGCTATACGGAACAGGTGTAGACTTACAGCTATACGGAACAGGTGTAGACTTACAGCTATATGGAACAGGTGTAGACTTACAGCGATACGGAACAGGTGTAGACTTACAGCTATATGGAACAGGTGCAGACTTACAGCTATACGGAACAGGTGTAGACTTACAGCTATATGGAACAGGTGTACACTTTTAAATTACAGTAAAAATTGCCTAGTATTGTGTAAACACAAACATTACTTAAACATTACTAAACAGTTAATGGTTTTGAGGAAGTTTTTCGTTTTGTGAATGGATTGCTCTTGCAGAGATGGCTGGAGTCTGTTGTAACACCCTGATAAAGACATACTACTGACTACAATGGGGTCGAAATATCTGGCTAAACTAATGTCCTTATGTTTAATAGAAAACCACAGCTTTCTCAAATCATTTTTTATACTGAAAAACATGATTTTTTAATGGCGAATTAAATTCTAATCTAGATTGATAATGTAATCCTATTTCAATGTATTTTTTTACAAAACTCACTTTTTATTTGCAAACACTTCAAAATCCAGATGATATTGCATGTTATATTGCATGTTATGTTGAGATATTTTGTTTTGCTCAATTTCTTCACATCACTGTCTCCATGAGAAGGATTAAGGGATTTGTTGTAACTAACGATACCTATTCCACGAGATGTCCGTTTGACTGAGACAAAGATCCATTAAATAGATGAACGACAGGTATCTTTGAATAAAGATCTCAAGTAAATAAATGAACAAGAGATATCGGTAAACACCGTAGACAAACATAGCTTGGTCATCCTATAATGTAATGAGAAGAGGCTGAATAAAATGCTTGTGATGAAAAGGGGATGTCTTTTTATCTTGCCTTATCCTAATGCAGATTAGATGTTAAACCTAAACAGGATAGATCAGGACCTGCGACATCACTGTGGTTTGTCTGAGGCAGGCGTTCCCTCATCTCACTTAGACCAGGCTGTCTGTCTGCTGGGTAAGTGTGATGAGGAAATCTAAACTAGTCACAGGCAGTTTGTTCAGATATGCACAATAAAAACACAGTCTGCACTTTCATCTGACTGTCTTTTACATCATGCAATCATTATTTTATTAACTTTTATTTATTAAGGATACATTGTGAGACCAACTTCTTGTTTTAAATGGCGGCTGAAAAATAAATACATCTCCTCAATAATACAACTACATATGCAGGAAAAACTGGTAAAAAAATGTAATCGATATAATGACACCTCACAGCAAAGACAGGGCTGTGAAAGGACAGACACACACATACACATGTGGAAAATGTATAAAATGTGATGTCAATAGTGTTTTTATGCACATCCTTGTGTATGTTATATGTTTATATTTGTGGACCTCAGTGAGCTAATAGCTGCTGCCTTGGCTACCGCTAATGGGACTCAGAATAAATACTAAATATGCTGGCTTACTAAACAGGGCTGTATCATAATGTGTGTTCAGTTGTCTGCCCTAAATATGCGGATAAACACAATTTGTTGGTCAAGCAGGTTATTAGGGAACTAAAGGGGGAAGAAGAGAGAGAGCAACAAGAAGAGTGTGTGTGTGTGTGTGTGTGTTTTCTGTAATAATAATCCCTACAAAATCCAGATTTCTCAATCTGCAGCTCAAGCTGACCGTTTAAATAAAATCATTCTAATCCCACATGGTAAGAGAAATGAAAATGAGCGGATTAAACACCGGCCAAAACCTCTCCATCTCCCCGTTCTCCTCCAATGGGATCAGGATGCCCCCTTTCCCACACACACACACACACACACACACTCACACACACACACACTCACATGTGTCCTCCCAAGGGATAGAGGGTTTAAGACAGATCTAGATCTGGGATTGGTGATTTTTATACACACGTCCTCCCCCTCCCAACCTGTCCTACAATACTGAGCCTCAGTCTTCCGGAATGTGTGTGTGTGTGTGTGTGTGTTTGGTGTGTGTGTGTGTTTGGTGTGTGTGTGTGTGTGTGTGTGTGTTTGGTGTGTGTTTGTGTGTGTGTGTGTGTGTGTTTGGTGTGTGTGTGTGTGTGTGTGTGTTTGGTGTGTGTGTGTGTGTGTGTGTCTGTGTGTGTGTGTGTGTGTGTGTGTGTGTGTGTGTGTGTGTGTGTGTGTGTGTGTGTGTGTGTGTGTGTGTGTGTGTGTGTGAGTTTCAGGGGGAAGACAATAATTGCACATTGGAGAGATGTAGTGATCCAATCAAATCAGACTCAATTATCTCTGTGTCTCTCTGTTTTGTTTCCTCCTCTCTCTCTCTCTCCGTCTCTCTCTCCCTCTCTCTGTCTCTCTCTCTTTCCCTCTCTCACTCCTCTCTCAGTCTCTCTCTCTCACTCTATGTCTCTCTCTCAGTCTCTCTCTCACTCCCTCTAAGTCCCTCTCTCAGTCTCTCTCCCACTCTCTCACTCCCTCAGTGTCTCTCACTCCCGCTCTCACTCACTCTCTCACTCACTCTCTCTGTCTCTCTCTCACTCCCTCTTTCACTCCCACTCCCTCTCTCACTCCCTCTCTCACTCCCTTTCTCACTCCCTCTCTCACGCCCTCTCTCACTCCCGCTCTCCCTCTCACTCCTACTCTCACTCCCTCTCTCACTCCGGCTCATTTCTTTTCATCCAGTCGTGGTTCAGCTCGATATATTATTCACCATATTATTTTCTCAATCAGCAGTCAAATCCAAAACCCTTCCATTATTGCCATTATAAGTTGAAGTCTCTCTGTACCTTCCACCTCTTTCTCTAATTTAAAGACGGCCCCTGTGCGTTTGTCCCTCCAGGGCCAACATGTTAGAAGCCTCACTGACCCCCCCATCCCCTTAGAAAACTCTGAACAGTTGACCCCTGTGTCATTGGTATTCCTGACGAGGTGGGATTTTAATCTTTAATCCTGTATCCCTTCCCCCCAGCACGGATCAACTCATTATGGAGAATACACGGATTGTCATCACCATTACCCACAATGCAGTGCACGTGCAGTGAAATGACGGCCGGGCCCCTGTCTGTTTTTTCGGGTAAGCGATCAGTGCTCTCAGTTCAGTTGGTGATTCCATTTATGACTTAATCCCCAACTTACTCACACTTCCTGCTTCCTCCTCCTTCCCTCTATCTCTCCATCTGCTTCCCTCTATCTCTCCATCTGCTTCCCTCTATCTCTCCATCTCCTTCCCTCTATCTCTCCATCTGCTTCCCTCTATCTCTCCATCTGCTTCCCTCTATCTCTCCATCTTCTGCTTCCCTCTATCTCTCCATCTGCTTCCCTCTATCTCTCCATCTGCTTCCCTCTATCTCTCCATCTGCTTCCCTCTATCTCTCCATCTCCTTCCCTCTATCTCTCCATCTCCTGCTTCCCTCTATCTCTCCATCTGCTTCCCTCTATCTCTCCACCTGCTTCCCTCTATCTCTCCATCTGCTTCCCTCTATCTCTCCATCTCCTTCCCTCTATCTCTCCATCTGCTTCCCTCTATCTCTCCATCTGCTTCCCTCTATCTCTCCATCTCCTTCCCTCTATCTCTCCATCTCCTGCTTCCCTCTATCTCTCCATCTTCTGCTTCCCTCTATCTCTCCATCTGCTTCCCTCTATCTCTCCATCTGCTTCCCTCTATCTCTCCATCTGCTTCCCTCTATCTCTCCATCTGCTTCCCTCTATCTCTCTACCTGCTTCCCTCTATCTCTCCATCTGCTTCCCTCTATCTCTCCATCTGCTTCCCTCTATCTCCCCATCTCCTTCCCTCTATCTCTCCATCTCCTTCTTCCCTCTATCTCTCCTTCCCTGCCCCTCTGTATCTCTCCATCTCTGCCCCTCTGTATCTCTCAATCTCTCTCCTCCAATCATTCTCTCTCTTTAGTTCCATCACAGTCATTTGTTTTTCCTTTTTACCACGTTTAACCCACTTTCTAGAACACACACAATCTGATCGCTTGCACTACTTTATCTGTCCCGCTATTTATGCCACCATCTCTCTCACTATCTCTCTCCATCTCTTCACTCCTTTTACCTAAATGTTCTTCTTTGTTGCTCCCTCTCCATCCCTTCCTCTTAAAGGATAATCTTTAGCTAAGTGCTGTCCACTTTATCTCCACTCTCAGCCTCTTAAGTGACCATCTGATAATCTCAGAACTCTGGACTCCAGACCTCCTAGACAGACATCCTGCGGTTTAGAATGCAGGCTCAGATTTATACTCCTAATCTGGGTCAAGACTATGGCGGGGCCTGGGCTCTACTTTCTGGGCTCCGGGCTCTACTCTCTGGGCTCTACTCTCTGGGCTCTAGGCTCTACTCTATGGGCTCTACTCTCTGGGCTCTACTCCCTACTCTCTGGGCTCCGGGCTCTACACTCTGGGCTCTACTCTCTGGGCTCTACTCTCTGGGCTCTACTCTCTGGGCCCTAGGCTCTACTCTCTGGGCTCCAGGCTCTGGGCACCAGGCTCTACTCTCTGGGCTCCAGGCTCTTGGCGCTGGGCTCTACTCTCTGGGCTCTAGGCTCTACTCTCTGGGCTCCAGGCTCTGGGAACCAGGCTCTACTCTCTGGGCTCCAGGCTCTGGGCTCCAGGCTCTGGGCTCCAGGCTCTGGGCTCCAGGCTCTGGGCTCCAGGCTCTGCTCTCTGGTCGCTGGGCTCTGGAACGGCTGGGGCTACTGAGTCAATGGTGTCATGGAGGAAATGTCAATGCCAAAAGTTCTTGGAGTGGCATCATCAGAGCAGATGGACCTTTATCTCCTCTCAATGCATCTCCTCACATCTCTCTTGTGCTTTCTTTCTCTATCCATTTCAGTCATTCCTTTTTTATCCCTCTCCCTTTCTGATCAACTTGGTCTAATTTCATTCTCTTTTTCTTATTTCTCATCTAGTCTCACTCTCTTTCTCATCTGTTTTACTAAGATGTACTTTGTGAGGAACATGGACACACTTTGGTCAGAGCACTCAGACTGATATGGAGAGAAAATAGAATAAAACTAGTCTGGATGTTTAGAGCTCAGATAAAAAGCCATCAGATACACATTTTGTTTTTCTCCTAGTCACAAACGTGGTGGTGAGAGGAGGGAGAAACAGGGGAAAGGGGGGAGGAGAGGAGGGAGAAACAGGGGAAAGGGGAGAGGAGGGAGAAACAGGGGAAAGGGAGGAGGAGAGGAGGGAGAAACAGGGGAAATGGAGGAGAGGAGAAACAGGGGAAAGGGAGGAGAGGAGGGAGAAACAGGGGAAAGGGGGGAGGAGAGGAGGGAGAGACAGGGGAAAGGGGAGAGGAGGGAGAAACAGGGGAAAAGGGAGAGGAGGGAGAAACAGGGGAAAGGGAGGAGGAGAGGAGGGAGAAACAGGGGAAATGGAGGAGAGGAGAAACAGGGGAAAGGGAGGAGAGGAGGGAGAAACAGGGGAAAGGGAGGAGAGGAGGGAGAAACAGGGGAAAGGGAAAAGAGGAGAAACAGGGGAAGGGAGGAGGAGAGGAGGGAGAAACAGGAGAAAGGGGGGAGAAGAGGAGGGAGAAACAGGAGAAACGGAGGTGGAGAGGAGGGAGAAACAGGGGAAAGGGAGGAGAAACAGGGGAAAGGGAGGAGAGGAGAAACAGGGGAAATGGAGGAGAGGAGGGAGAAACAGGGGAAATGGAGGTGGAGAGGAGGGAGAAACAGGAGAAAGGGGGGAGGAGAGGAGGGAGGAGGAGAGGAGGGAGGATACGTTAGCAGTAGGAGGTGGCTGTGAATGCACACATTTGTGACACGTAGAGGTCGTGCTGAATGTACAGGACTCACAGTGTCTCCTTACAGATAAGAAACCCTTAGTCAGGACACACAAAGTTGCATTGCTTCCTGCTGTCCTCTTCACGGGTCAGAGACTGAAGAAAAGCTCCTGTCACTTTCCTTTGGGACGAAGCTCTGACAAGCCGGCAGAACAGGATAAACTTCAGGAGGGGAAAAGGAGATTCGTGCAAGGAAAACCAATAGGACCCGGAATACCCAGAGGGCTGTCAAGCCCAAACAATGACAGGGGGTCCACATTTCAACACCCCCAAGTAATCACTTGTTACAAACACAAACGCCCAAACATGCAGTCAGCACAGTTCATTTGACAGATTGCTGAAAGGTGTCGTTTTGGTTGATGGAACCGTTTTATTTGTCATGTGACGTATCACACGTGGGGTGTGGAGTCAATTAAATGAAAGCCTTATTGCTTGGCAGACATCTAAAAGTGAAAATGTCACATTGTCATCATTCAACCTAAATGTATCAAATAAACTGTAGTACATGCCAGATTATACTGCACTTCACAATATAATCGATTATATTGTGGTGCTGTTATAGCATATCAGCAGAGTGGTCAGATGTAGACAAAGCTCCCGCCTTTTAGCTTACTTCTCTACATTTCAAACAGCCTTCTAATTTATACCAACACATTTTCTCATCTCATCTCATCTTCAACCGCTTATCCTGGGTCGGGTCGCGGGGGTAGCAGCTCTAGCAGGGGACCCTAAACTTCCCTTTCCCGGGCAACATTAGCCAGCTCTGACTGGGGAATCCCGAGGCGTTCCCAGGCCAGTGTGGAGATATAATCTCTCCACCTAGTCCTGGGTCTTCCCCGAGGTCTCCTCCCAGCTGGACGTGCCTGGAACACCTCTCTAGGGAGGCGCCCAGGTGGCATTCGTACTAGATGCCCAAACCACCTCAACTGGCTCCTTTCTACGCAAAGGAGCGGCTATACTCCGAGTTCCTCTCGGATGACTGAGCTTCTCACCCTATCCCTAAGGGAGAGGCCAGCCACCTTTCTGAGAAAACCCATTTCGGCCACTTGTACCCGCGATCTCGTTCTTTCAGTCATGACCCAGCTTTCAACTCATACCAACTAATTTTAATATTTTTATGTAACTTCTTTCTAAAAAGAGAAGAACCCGTGGCGGCTGTCCCTTTAGACGCGACTAAGCCAGAGTGTCTTGGCGTGGATCCTGGCTTTGCTTCTCCATCGACTGAACTTTACACTGATGGAGCTTGAGGCCCATCTTTTGAGACGATTTAATCGTAGACATTATGGCTGCTCTTGTGGTCTAGGTGACAGCAGCCATGGGTGGGGTTTGGGTAGCTGCCCATGAGCATGCTCGCCGTTTTGAAGGATTCGAGCACCACTTGTTCGACTACAGTGACCGGATTGTAGTTCTTGAGAAGACAGTCGCCCGTCTGGGAAAACCATCAGCCGATCTGTAATGCCGATATAGACGTTAGGGTTCTGAGTCTATAACCCAAACACCTCCTCAGTTAGACCGGGCCCATCACATGGGCAGACGTAGAGCGCGTGTGGGTGTCAGCTCTAAACAATACATCTTCATTACCCTGTTTTAGTTTTTGGGGCGCTAATCCTAGATGTTCATCATGATGACCTGCTGCTCTATGTATCAAACCCTGCTACCTCAATACCCTCCATTCTCTCCGTTTGAGGGAACTTACGTTCTTTTTCTGGTTCCAAGCTTAATCACAAAAACAGTGAGTGCTTTGCGGTCAACCCTTCAGCAGACTGACTTGTCGTTTTTGCTTAACCACTCTGGCTTCAAGTATCTTGATGTGAACGTGACTCGCTCGTTATCTGCTCTCTTTCCCTGCCAACTTTGGCCTTCTCACTCTGATGAAGGCTGTTTTTGAGAGGTCTGCTAATTTGCCCCTATCACTCATAGGAAAGATTAATGCTGTTAAAATAAATAGTTTCCACAAGTTCTCTACCTTTTTCACTCTATCCCCTCCTTTGCTCAAGTAGTTTTTCCAGTCAATTAGTCTGACCAATTTCAGAAGTTCACATTCTGTCTGCATTATTCAAGTATTCCTTGGTGCCATTTGGAGACTCTAGCACGTCTACATCTTTACCAGTTCTGGCTGTCCCAGTTTCTCCCTCTCACTACACCAGTAATCCTGTGGTACACTCCACACTACAGATCTGGTACCAGTTCTGGCTGTCCCAGTTTCTCCCTCTCACTACACCAGTAATCCTGTGGTACACTCCACACTACAGATCTGGTACCAGTTCTGGCTGTCCCAGTTTCTCCCTCTCACTACACCAGTAATCCTGTGGTACGCTCCACACTACAGATCTGGTACCAGTTCTGGCACCATTTCAAATTCTCTTCCACATCGGCACCAGCCCCTCCCTCCCTTACTGACAAGGCCTTCTCTCTCTGGGCGAGGAAAGGTATTAAGACCTTCCATGACCTAATGGTGATTCTCTAGCTTCTCTAGCTTCCTAGATCTGGCTTCTAAGCACTTTTTACCTCGATCACATTTTTTCTGCTACCCCATGTAAGACATTTGGTATCCCCCCAATTTCCTGGCTTTTCTTTTTTACCTCAGAATCAGGGACTCCATTTTCAGATTCAGATGTGCTCCCCTGTTAGCTGTTAGCTGTTTTCGATATTCTGGATGACCCCCAACTGAACCCTAAACACTTGGTTGCGGTTGCAACACACTGGCTTGACGCATGACGCTCCAGGATTGGAAGTCTCCCCTGGCCCCGTCAGTTCCTCATTGGCTACGGGCGTTATGAGAAAATAAAAATACTCTCTTCGGGGCTCCGCCCAATCCTGCGTTACAACATGGCAGACGGTTCCTGAGTCTTCCCAACTAGCTAAATGTCACTGTTAGCCCTGGTCCTTATCTTCTTATTTTATCTGTATTACTGTCCTGGTCTGTTTGTGATTTCACTTTAATATTGAGTGGCTGTATTGTATGCATTATTGTATTTCTCTATAAAAAATATTGGGTTGAAGTTTGAGAAAGTGGAAAGTTGGAAAGTTGTGTCAAAATGTAAACTTGCAATGTTTTGGATCAAAGTCATGGGCTTAATCGCCAATCCTGAGTCGTTGTTCACAAGTAGCTAACACATTTTAATGTTACAGTGCTCCCTATTGCACCTCCTTTAATGTACAGTGCTCCCTATTGCCCCTCCTTTAATGTTACAGTGCTCCCTATTGCCCCTCCTTTAATGTTACAGTGCTCCCTATTGCACCTCCTTTAATGTACAGTGCTCCCTATTGCACCTCCTTTAATGTTACAGTGCTCCCTATTGCTCCTCCTTTAATGTTACAGTGCTCCCTATTGCCCCTCCTTTAATGTTACAGTGCTCCCTATTGCCCCTCCTTTAATGTTACAGTGCTCCCTATTGCTCCTCCTTTACTTATGTTACAGTGCTCCCTATTGCTCCTCCTTTAATGTTACAGTGCTCCCTATTGCTCCTCCTTTACTTATGTTACAGTGCTCCCTATTGCTCCTCCTTTAATGTTACAGTGCTCCCTATTGCCCCTCCTTTAATGTTACAGTGCTCCCTATTGCTCCTCCTTTAATGTTACAGTGCTCCCTATTGCTCCTCCTTTAATGTTACAGTGCTCCCTATTGCTCCTCCTTTAATGTTACAGTGCTCCCTATTGCTCCTCCTTTAATGTAACAGTGCTCCCTATTGCACCTCCTTTAATGCTACAGTGCTCCCTATTGCTCCTCCTTTAATGTTACAGTGCTCCCTATTGCCCCTCCTTTAATGTTACAGTGCTCCCTATTGCTCCTCCTTTAATGTTACAGTGCTCCCTATTGCCCCTCCTTTACTAATGTTACAGTGCTCCCTATTGCCCCTCCTTTAATGTTACAGTGCTCCCTATTGCCCCTCCTTTAATGTTACAGTGCTCCCTATTGCTCCTCCTTTACTTATGTTACAGTGCTCCCTATTGCTCCTCCTTTAATGTTACAGTGCTCCCTATTGCTCCTCCTTTACTTATGTTACAGTGCTCCCTATTGCTCCTCCTTTAATGTTACAGTGCTCCCTATTGCCCCTCCTTTAATGTTACAGTGCTCCCTATTGCTCCTCCTTTACTTATGTTACAGTGCTCCATATTGCTCCTCCTTTAATGTTACAGTGCTCCCTATTGCTCCTCCTTTAATGTTACAGTGCTCCCTATTGCTCCTCCTTTAATGTTACAGTGCTCCCTATTGCCCCTCCTTTACTAAAGTTACAGTGCTCCCTATTGCCCGTCCTTTAATGTTACAGTGCTCCCTATTGCCCCTCCTTTAATGTTACAGTGCTCCCTATTGCCCCTCCTTTAATGTACAGTGCTCCCTATTGCCCCTACTTTACTAATGTTACAGTGCTCCCTATTGCCCCTCCTTTAATGTTACAGTGCTCCCTATTGCTCCTCCTTTAATGTTACAGTGCTCCCTATTGCACCTCCTTTAATGTTATAGTGCTCCCTATTGCCCCTCCTTTAATGTTACAGTGCTCCCTATTGCCCCTCCTTTAATGTTACAGTGCTCCCTATTGCCCCTCCTTTAATGTTACAGTGCTCCCTATTGCACCTCCTTTAATGTACAGTGCTCCCTATTGCTCCTCCTTTACTAATGTTACAGTGCTCCCTATTGCACCTCCTTTAATGTTACAGTGCTCCCTATTGCCCCTCCTTTAATGTTACAGTGCTCCCTATTGCACCTCCTTTAATGTTACAGTGCTCCCTATTGCTCCTCCTTTAATGTTACAGTGCTCCCTATTGCTCCTCCTTTAATGTTACAGTGCTCCCTATTGCCCCTCCTTTAATGTTACAGTGCTCCCTATTGCCCCTCCTTTAATGTTACAGTGCTCCCTATTGCCCGTCCTTTAATGTTACAGTGCTCCCTATTGCCCCTCCTTTAATGTTACAGTGCTCCCTATTGCCCCTCCTTTAATGTACAGTGCTCCCTATTGCCCCTACTTTACTAATGTTACAGTGCTCCCTATTGCCCCTCCTTTAATGTTACAGTGCTCCCTATTGCTCCTCCTTTAATGTTACAGTGCTCCCTATTGCACCTCCTTTAATGTTATAGTGCTCCCTATTGCCCCTCCTTTAATGTTACAGTGCTCCCTATTGCCCCTCCTTTAATGTTACAGTGCTCCCTATTGCCCCTCCTTTAATGTTACAGTGCTCCCTATTGCACCTCCTTTAATGTACAGTGCTCCCTATTGCTCCTCCTTTACTAATGTTACAGTGCTCCCTATTGCACCTCCTTTAATGTTACAGTGCTCCCTATTGCCCCTCCTTTAATGTTACAGTGCTCCCTATTGCACCTCCTTTAATGTTACAGTGCTCCCTATTGCCCCTCCTTTAATGTTACAGTGCTCCCTATTGCACCTCCTTTAATGTTACAGTGCTCCCTATTGCCCCTCCTTTAATGTTACAGTGCTCCCTATTGCCCCTCCTTTAATGTTACAGTGCTCCCTATTGCCCCTCCTTTAATGTTACAGTGCTCCCTATTGCACCTCCTTTAATGTTACACTGTGTGTGTGTGTGTGTGTGTCTTATATGTCTATCACAAAGAGCCCCGCATGCAACTCTATTTCTGGACCCTCAAGGCACCTCTGGCGTACGGATCTGCCGAGGCAGTTCTGGAGTTAAAGGGAGATTTGTAGGTGTTGGGGCAAGTGTGTGTGCGTGCATGCAAGAGAGTGTGTTCTACAGTGTGTGTATGTTTGTGTATGTGTGTGTGTGTGTATGTGTGTGTGTGTGTGTGTGGGTGGGTGGGGGTTGGGGGTTGCTATAGAGACAAATACAGGGAAGGTTAGGGTGTTTGCTTTGTGTCACTTTGCAGTATACCATAATCAAGGAAAACAATTACATTTTCCCCAACACTTCTCGTCTACTTTTCATTTTTTTCCTGTTCTCTTGAAACACTGGGTCAAAGGTTGAATAAGGGCTTCGCTCCCACCCACGTATTATTTGTCCATAAAACCTTTCTATGCATCTCCTTCCGGTTCTATAACGTATCCTCATAGAGAAGCGTGTTGCTGATAAATGGCAACCTCAGGTAGTGTAATTATGTCTCATTTACCTGAGCTCCACAAGGCACACGACAGGAAGAGGGAGTCAGCATCCTTCTGTTAAGTGCACACTTCCTGCTATTTTCTGACCATCTCTTTAAGCAGGAAGTCGTTGGAATGGAAAAAAAATGACCCTTAAACACCCGAGACAGGGTCAACAAAAGACACCCCAAAATTATACAAGCCCAGAATGATGCCAGTGAAAAAGAGGGGGGAAGTGGAGCTGGGGAAAGAAGGGAGGAGGTGTAGAGCAGTAGAGGGGGTGCGTTCCTCCTGGGTCACGTTTGGGCCGTCTGGCTGCACGAGAGGCAGGATGTTTTGGTTTATTTAGTGGCGTAGTGTGGGCGGCGTGGACAAGGTGCGAGGTGCCCTCCACGCCAGCCTCAACATGATTGATGTCTCTGTTGGCAGACGCTTCTGTCCACGGGAAAGTCTTTGAAATCGCCGGGAGTGTGTATGTGGTCTTTAAGTTTACATACGTGTGTGTATGTGTGTGTGTGTGTGCCACTGTGTGTGTGTGATTGTGTGTGTGTGTGTGTGTGTGTGTGTGTGTGTGTACATGCAAGGGAGTGTGTATGTCTGTGTGTGTCACTGTGTGTGTGTGTGTGTGTGTGTGTGTGTGTGTGTGTGTGTGTGTGTACATGAAAGGTAGTGTGTATGTCTGTCTGTGTGTGTGTATGTCTGTGTGTGTGTATGTCTGTGTGTGTGTATGTCTGTGTGTGTGTGTGTGTGTGTGTGTGTGTGTGTGTGTGTGTGTGTGTGTGTGTCTGTGTCTGTGTGTGTGTGTGTGCAGGTTTGTGTGGGTTATCAAGGAAACTGGCTTGTGTTCTGTAAGCTACTGGTTTATACTCTGTAGCAGAACTTTACATCTACATGTCTGAACTGACAATAGGCCACTTTAGCTTTAGCTGCCCAGCAAATAAATGTCTTTGAGTTAATTCAGTGAACGAACAACAAAGACACCTGCAGCATATTCAGATCAACTTCAGTTCTTTTCATGATTTGATGATTACGATCACTGGAACCAGATGGATGCATGTTTCAGATATTAAGGTTGAGATGTCCAAGTGTAATAGATGAAAACACATTGTTAACAAGATGAGAGGTCGTCACGTTATAATGGTGTTGGGACATAACCCCTGCCAGACTCCAGAGGTCACCACAAGTTAAAGAGAGGTCATCAGAATGTACCAAGTGGAAAAGGTCACAAAAGTTAAAGAGGGGTCACAGATGACAGGAAACTAGCTGCCTGCAAGCGTCTGGACAGGAGACTAAACATCCACATATCCGATCAAATGTCACAGATATATATATGTCAGACGTTTTTTCAACCACTACACAGATTGAATATTAACAAACTAGAGTCTTGACAAGTCGGTTAGGACATTTAAGTAATGAAACAATTGTTAACAAACAGTTTGCTGTGATGTTAAACAGCTTGGAAAATGTCTTAAATCATTTGAGTCAGCTGGAGGTGTACCTGCGGATGTATTTTAAATCCAGTGCCGCATTGCCTGATATTATGGAAAAATTAATTTTTAAAAAGTATTAAACTGCATACACAGAGCCTACCTGTCCACTCTAGTTACCAATGTACCAGCACATCAGATGCACGATCACAGCAGAACTGTATATGCTAGCAACTTAACCTGGTTAAAGATGAATTTCTCAAGTTATTCATGATTTTATAGTGTAAGTATATATATATATATAAGAAACCATGGAAATCGCTTGCAAGTGTTAGGAATATTATGGCTTTTATGTTAATGTTATGGCTACGGTTTACTTTAGGGTACGTTGGGGATTAGGAAAAATTATTGTTGCAATAACTTCAGGCAACCAAGTCACAGATGATTCTACATTATATGACCAAAGGTATGTGGACACCACGTCTGACACAAAATTGAGCTCAATCATGTGCACACTGTTTCCACTGATCTAACTCGAGATGTTTCTACAACTTTATTGGAGTCCACCTGTGGTGAATTCAGTTGATTAGACATGGTTTGTAAAGGCACATACCTGTCTATATAAGGTCCCACAGTTAACAGTGCATGGCAGAGCACAAACAAAGAAGTCCAAGGAATTGTCTATAGACCTCAGAGACAGGATTGTATTGAGGCTCAGATTAGGGAATGAGTACAGAATGAAGGCAGCATTGAAGGTCCCAATGAGCACATAGGTGTGTCAAGCTTGTAGCATCATACTCAAAAAACACTTAAGGCTGTAATTGCTGCCAAAGGTGCTTGAACAAAGTATTGAGCAAAAGCTGTCAGCACTTATATACATAAAAATATTAAAGATGTTATCATTATGGGGTATTGTGTGTAGAATTGGGGAAATCGAATTGAATCCATTTTGGAATAACGCTAACAAAAGTAACATAACAAAATGTAGAAAAGTGCTGCCAAAACTTTCCGGGTGTAATATTGAGTTTGGATGTTTCAACCACTCCCACTGCCCACAGGTGCATACAATTTGGCACCTTTGCCAAAAAATCTTCATAGACAAACATTAGCAGTACAGTTGGTCGTACTGAAGGGCTTAATGACATTAAACCTGCATTGTCATAGGATGCCAAATTTGCCACAAGTCAGTTAGGGAAATTTCTGCCCTATTAGATCAGGTCAACTGTAAGTGATATATTTGTGAAGTGGAAGCATCTAGGAGCAACAACAGCCCAGTGGTAGAAAACACAAACTCACAGAGCTGGTAGAGCACGCAATCACAGAGCCAGTAGAGCACGCAATCACAGAGCCAGTAGAGCACCCACTCACAGAGCCAGTAGAGCACCCACTCACAGAGCCAGTAGAGCACCCACTCACAGAGCCAGTAAAGCACGCAATCACAGAGCCAGTAGGGCACCCACTCACAGAGCCAGTAGAGCACCCACTCACAGAGCCAGTAGAGCACCCACTCACAGAGCCAGTAGAGCACGCAATCACAGAGCCAGTAGAGCACCCACTCACAGAGCCAGTAGAGCACCCACTCACAGAGCCAGTAGAGCACGCAATCACAGAGCCAGTAGATTTTTGTTTTGCAACCAGCACTTGACTCTTCTCCTTCCAGCAATTAATTTCACTTCCAAGTATTTTTGCCATTTAGTTTAATAGCTTGAATCCAAACCCCTATTATTTTTATTATGCACGTTACTAGAACTTTACTTCTTAATTTAGTCAGAAAAAATCCTTGTGTGTGTAAACAGACTAAAGGAATGAAGCTGATTCTGGCTTCTCTACAGTTATAAACGGTATGTAATAAAACACTAGCATTGTGTTGTCGCTAGCACACATGTTTCTCTGTGGTGGACTTAAATCCCTATGACAGTACAGCCCTAAGTGATCCTGAAGGCTTATAGGTTATACGTTATTAAACGTGTGTATTTAAGGAGAAACTATTAAAACTCATTAACCTGTTTTATTTTTATGTTTCCCAAGTCCCACCCATCTACTATATTTTCCGTGAGGCATTTATAGATCGAATTTGGCTTCTCTTTGATTTGTTACGACCCTTGGCTGTGTTATTGCAGGGTATCCTCGTGATTCCTTGTAATTTGGTTTTATAACATGGCCAATCAAATACAATACACCCCCCGGGGAGCAGTACTCGCCTCCTCGCCAACAAATATAATTACTACAATCACAGAAGCAAAAACAGGCCGCTACTCTTATCTTTAGTATTTCCCTTTTTTCTACTCAAACACATTTTGCACACGGGGACTGCCGGGGCTGCTGGAGCTGACACAATAGTTAAACATGTCAGCTAAATATAGCGTGTGAGGTCTGGAAGTGGGTGTGTATGGAAACGATGGACGTCTGGTGTCGAGCTCCCTGGTACATGTCTAAAACCAACCCTCAACACACTTCTGTCAAGCAGCTTTGACTCAAAGCAAGCACACACTTGAAGACGGAAATGGATACTTAAATGGGTACAAAAATCTAATTTGAACCCTCATATTACCAACATGTTTTACATTTGAACAATCAGAGTAAAGAATTAATGAAATTATTGTAAAAGTATAATTAGACTTTCAAATAATGTTAATGAAACATTTTCAGTGACCATAGGTATTTTTGGAGGTGTAAAGGGGGGCGTTAAGCATGGTGGTGGTAGTAGCATCATGATCTGGGGCTATTTTGCTGCCATTGGAACTGATGCATTGCAAAAGGTGAATTAAGTAATGAAGGAGGTCAACCCCAAACTGTTGAAAATTGACACATGTAGGTGCTCCAACAGGACGATGACCCTAAACACACATTCAAGCTAGTTGTGAAATGGATAAATCTATGGAGTTACATTTGTCTCAAAAAGAACAAACAAAATTATTACTATCGCAACCAAAAAATATGTATTGCAAACAAAAAAATAAATATTGAATGCAAAACATCCACGAAAATGTGTCGAGATCCGAGATCTGTCTCTTTTTTGCAGTTGCAAATTGTTGACACAATTGTAACGTGTGGGCGGGGTTTAGATGACTTCCAAGAAGACGGGTGTGAGAAACAGGGGTTTGTCCTCCTCTATGCCGGGTCTGACACTTCCCCAGTTACCTGTCAGGGGGAGTAATCAGACCCGATCCCTGTCACCTGAGTTCTGATCACACCTGTAGTAATCTCTCTCAGACTCGCAACTAGTGTGAGGTATTGTTCATTACTGACTTGCTGAGCGTTCTGAGATCCTGATCATGGTTACAGTTCTACCGTGTACCAGTCCTTAGCTCCGTTTCTACTCCGTGTCTGCCTAACCCTTCTGTGCCTTATAGTGACTCCCGTGTACTGACTCCTGCCTGTACCTGTACTCCGTGTCTGCCTAACCCTATTCTGTGCCTTATAGTGACTCCCGTGTACTGACTCCTGCCTGTTCCTGACCACGTCCGCGCGTTCATTTGTCTATGTCACGATGGCAGACATACTGTATAAATGTAAAATGTCTAGGAACAAAACCCAATACTATAAAGTGAGTTTGTGAGCATACCACCCGAGGCTGCAAAAAGCCACGTTCCGGCTGCCCAGCCATCGTGACAATGCAATTTTCTGCTCGAAATCCGGCTGACCAATGGAGACCCGTCATCTTGGAAGTCATCTAAACCCCGCCCACACGTTACAATTGTGTCAAAAAAATTCGCAACTACAGAAAAAGAAACCGAGAGCAAAAACCTGAACTCGCAACTGCAGAAAAAGACCAAGAGCAAAAACCATGGCAACGTAAGCAGAGATAGAAAAGAAACTGCAATACATTTGTCTTTGCATTTAAAACGTTTTGATTTCTTGCGGATCTCGATACATTTTCGTGGATGTTTTGCATTCAATATTTATTTTTTTGTTTGCAATACATATTTTTTGGTTGCAATAGTAATAATTTTGTTTGTTCTTTTTGAGACAAATGTAACTTCATATAAATCCCGCCAACAATATGACTTTTGGAATGGCCTTTCCGATGTCCTGTCCTGCCCATTTCAATAATGTGTGGGCCGTGCTTAAAAGCCAAGTCTGTGCCAGGGCACTAACATATTGAATTGAACTCCACCAATAGATGTTTGTTGTACAACTCATTCAGCCCAAGAAAAAGAAGAGTTAAAAATCAGCCCAGTATTGTTGTGACATTCTATAATGTCCAATATGTCCATAATGAGTGAATGCAAATCTTCGACCAAAACACTATAAATGTTATGGAAACGCATTGGAGAAAGTTGTAATATGTCTCCAGATTTATATGGTCCTACTTGTACCTATGATGTTACTATACAAAATAAAAGGTCCTACCTGTACCTATGATATTACTATACAAAATAAAAGGTCCTACCTGTACCTATGATATTACTATACAAAATAAAAGGTCCTACCTGTACCTATGATATTACTATACAAAATAAAAGGTCCTACCTGTACCTATGATATTACTATACAAAATAAAAGGTCCTACCTGTACCTATGATATTACTATACAAAATAAAAGGTCCTACCTGTACCTATGATATTACTATACAAAATAAAAGGTCCTACCTGTACCTATGATATTACTATACAAAATAAAAGGTCCTACTTGTACCTATGATGTTACTATACAAAATAAAAGGTTCTACCTGTACCTATGATGTTACTATACAAAATAAAAGGTCCTACTTGTACCTATGATGTTACTATACAAAATAAAAGGTCCTACCTGTAACTATGATGTTACTATACAAAATAAAAGGTCCTACCTGTACCTATGATGTTACTATACAAAATAAAAGGTCCTACCTGTACCTATGATATTACTATACTAAATAAAAGGTCCTACCTGTACCTATGATATTACTATACAAAATAAAAGGTTCTACCTGTACCTATGATATAATGTAAGCAAATATTGATATGGAAACCAGAGTTGGCTTTAAGTCATTGTATACAAGTCTAAGTCAATTCTCAATTCACTGCATGCAAGTCCAAGTCGAGTCTCAAGTATTTTAGTCTCAAGTCTAAGTAGTCTTAAGTTTTATGGACTATACAGTCATAGTCTAAAGTCCTTTAAACTTAAGTTGCATTTCTTGGACTCGACATTGAGGCTTGATTGCTTGTCCGGGACAAGTGGACTTTTGTATACCAAGTGGAAGAGAAGTCTACTTGCCCCATTGGACAAGTTAAAAATAAAAATAAAGAAAATGCCATGTTACCTAAAGTTACGTGCCAGTGCCACTCATTACGTCAATTTTACAGATTTAAAACAATACAATTTTTTCATAAGGACTGTGCAGCTACCTAGCAACCAATAGCGGCATTTGTATAATAATAGTACAGCTCATCTTCGTTGGTCAAACAAAGGGACAAGTGCCTAAATAAATAATAAAATAATAAATATGTATCCGTGATTTTGTTAATGGACAAGTGAAACACAAATGTACTTGTCCTCGATAAGTGTCTCAAAAAGGTAATGTCAAGTACTGAGCTAGATATTACTGTAACTAGCTAACAAATATTATTAGAATTGGCCGAATTGATCGACACACAGCTAACATTAGTTAGCGAACACAACCATATACTACTAGATAATTGACTACATTAGTTAGCGAACACCTTATTCTACTAGATAATTGACTACATTAGTTAGCTGACCCAGCCATATTCTACTAGATAATTGACTACATTAGTTAACTAACACAACCTTGCTCTACTAGATAACTGCCTACATTAGTTAGCTAACACAATCTCATTTTACTAGATAATTGACTACATTAGTTAGCTAAGACTACCTTATTCTACTAGATAATTGACTACATTAGTTAGCGAACACAACCTTATTCTACTAGATAATTGACTACACAAGTTAGCTAACACAATCTCATTCCACTAGAAAATTGACTAAATTAGTTAGCTGACGCAACCTTATTCTACTAGATAATTGACTGCATTAGTTAGCTAACACAATCTTATTCTACCTCATAATTGACCTCACTAGTTAGCTAACACAACCATATTCTACTAGATAATTGACTACATTAGTTAGCTAACACAACCATATTCTACTAGATAATTGACAACATTATTTAGCTGACACAACCATATTCTACTAGATAATTGACTACATTAGTCAGCTGACACAACCATATTCTACTAGATAATTGACTACATTAGTTAGCTAACACTACCTTATTCTACTAGATAATTGACTAAATAAGTTAGCAGACACAACCATATTCTACTAGATAATTGACTACATTAGTTAGCTAACACTACATTATTCTACTAGATAATCAACTACATTAGTTAGCTAACACAATCTTATTCTACTAGATAATTGACCTCATTAGTTAGCTAACACAACCATATTCTACTAGATAATTGACTACATTAGTTAGCTAACACAACCATATTCTACTAGATAATTGACTACATTAGTTAGCTGACACAACCATATTCTACTAGATAATTGACTACATTAGTTAGCTGACACAACCATATTCTCCTAGATAATTGACTACATTAGTTAGCTAACACTACCTTATTCTACTAGATAATTGACTACATTAGTTAGCTGACACAACGATATTCTACTAGATAATTGACTACATTAGTTAGCTAACACAACCATAATCTACTAGATAATTGACTACATTAGTTAGCTAAAACAACCATATTCTACTAGATAATTCACTACATTAGTTAGCTAACACAACCATAATCTACTAGATAATTGACTACATTAGTTAGCTAAAACAACCATATTCTACTAGATAATTCACTACATTAGTTAGCTAATGTAAACTTGTGTTAAATACAAGCTGACATCTGACCCTGGATTTCTACTGGATGCGGAACGGCTGCGGAACTGCCCAGCTGCTGAACGATTGCGTGCTGAGCTCCGTCAATACCCACCAGGTCCGGATTTGTTGCGGAACGCCTGCGGCCAGCCGACCACGCGAATTAACGTATGTTCGCGCGATATAACAGGATTGATTGCTGGGGAGCTCTGCGTCCTCCGGCAAAAATAGAAGATGTGCGGATTAGCTCCGAAGGGATGCGCCTGACGGAACTGGGACGCAGTCGTTCCGCAGCCATTACGCAGTCGGTGGAAATCGATACAATGGGCCATATTCTTCAACCGTTCTTAAGAAGAAATTCCTTCTTAAAACCCACTTACGCAGTTTCCTCGAAGATTCTGACATTCACAAATGTTTACTTATCTGGAATTTGTTCTTAGGAATGAACAGAATCTACGCACAGTGAAAAGCACTCTTACGCAGATTTGCGCGCTGACATTTTCGTGACAAATCATTAGTCTCTGCGTTTTCATCAATTGTACAGTGCTTTAAATATTATGAAGAATAACATTATGAATAATATTAAATTATTTCAAATATTTGCATATATTTAACACTTCTGTGAATGGCACACCCGAGACTGCTGCGGGCACCCCCGAGACTGCTACGGGCACACCCGAGACTGCTGCGGGCACACCCGAGACTGCTGCGGGCACCCCGAGACTGCTGCGGGCACACCCGAGACTGCTGCGGGCACACCCGAGACTGCTGCGGGCACACCCGAGACTGCTGCGGGCACACCCGAGACTGCTGCGGGCACACCCGAGACTGCTGCGGGCACACCCGAGACTGCTGCGGGCACACCCGAGACTGCTGCGGGCACACCGAGACTGCTGCGGGCACACCGATTATGTCCCCGATGTGCTGGTCCAGCTCAGTAAGGACAGTGCAAGTCTTTCCCCCTCCTGTGGTCAGCATCTCTCGTTTGTGTTTGGCAATACTTTTTTTGCCTAAAACTTCATGTCAAACCATTTCTTTTTTATGTCATCAGTTGTTCGCCCTTCCCCTGACACAGCGTTCACAGAACAATTGATTAAATCCCCTGCATCCTTTTTGTATTTGATTTTGCAACCACTGACGCTGCTAAATATTACATCTTTTTGCCTGTTCTGCAGAGTGTGTTATGGTACCCTCCAAGGCACAGAGTGTGTTATGGTTCAGCAGAGTGTGTTATGGTACCCTCCAAGGCACAGAGTGTAGGGTCTTTTTTGGGTGTAACAATAGTTACATAATGAATTCTTGAACCTAGGTCATTTTGAGGAAGTACCTGCTGTTTAATCAGGGTTGTCGGAAAAACGATTACACATTCAAACCAAAACCAAATAATTTGCCAAATAATTTGCCAAATTATTGATAACAGAGCTGACTTTAAATTGATCAGAAGTATATTGCAAATATGAATTATCAGGCTCTAAAGAGAATATAATACAAATGGCCATTGAGGCATTTTATTATGCTTAACCATCAATAATAATTAATATAATCACAGTCTGATCATAGTCATGATACACATGAAACGTCATGAAACTCAAAATGACAGGTGGTTGTTGGTGGTGACATTGAACTCCATTAATTAATATATGAGATTGATTTCAAAATGATTATATGCCTGTATAGCCATCTTGATTTTATTTTATTTTAACAAATGCATATACTTTTGTCAACTTTGATCTTTGTCTTTATTAGTGTTCAAATCCTATATTTATATGTCTTTATTAGTGTATCCTATATTTATATAAAAAACACAGTGCCATCCTTGATAAGGTGAAGCATGCCCACAGCATGATGTTGCTGACACCATGATAATTTATAGGGGTGGTGTGTATGCTAGCACCATTATAGGGGTGGTGTGTATGCTAGCATTATTATAGGGGTGGTGTCTATGCTAGCACCATTATAGGGGTGGTGTGTATGCTAGCATTATTATAGGGGTGGTGTGTATGCTAGCACCATTATAGGGGTGGTGTGTATGCTAGCACCATTATAGGGGTGGTGTGTAGGCTAGCACCATTATAGTGTTGGTGTGTATGCTAGCACCATTATAGTGTTGGTGTGTATGCTAGCACCATTATAGGGGTGGTGTGTATGCTAGCACCATTATAGGGGTGGCGTGTATGCTAGCACCATGATACATTATAGGGGTGGTGTTTGCTAGCATCATTATAGGGGTGGTGTGTATGCTAGCACCATTATAGGGGTGGTGTGTATGCTAGCACCATGATACATTATAGGGGTGGCGTATGCTAGCACCATTATAGGGGTGGTGTGTATGCTAGCACCATTATAGTGTTGGTGTGTATGCTAGCACCATTATAGTGTTGGTGTGTATGCTAGCACCATTATAGGGGTGGTGTGTATGCTAGCACCATTATAGGGGTGGCGTGTATGCTAGCACCATGATACATTATAGGGGTGGTGTTTGCTAGCATCATTATAGGGGTGGTGTGTATGCTAGCACCATTATAGGGGTGGTGTGTATGCTAGCACCATGATACATTATAGGGGTGGCGTATGCTAGCACCATTATAGGGGTGGTGTGTATGCTAGCACCATTATAGGGGTGGAGTGTATGCTAGCATGATTATAGTGCTGGTGTGTATGCTAGCACCATTATAGGGGTGGTGTGTATGCTAGCACCATTATAGGGGTGGTGTGTATGCTAGCACCATGATATGGGTGGTGTGTATGCTAGCACCATGATGTATTATAGGGGTGGTGTGTATGCTAGCACCATTATAGGGGTGGTGTGTATGCTAGCACCATGATGTATTATAGGGGTGGTGTGTATGCTAGCACCATTATAGTGTTGGGGTGTATGCTAGCACCATGATACATTATAGGAGTGGTGTATGCTAGCACCATTATAGGGGTGGTGTGTATGCCAGCACCATTATAGGGGTGGTGTGTATGCTAGCACCATGATACATTATAGGGGTGGTGTGTATACTAGCACCATTATAGGGGTGGTGTGTATGCTAGCACGATGATACATTATAGGGGTGGTGTGTATGCTAGCATCATTATAGGGGTCGTGTGTATGCTAGCACCATTATAGGGGTGGTGTGTATGCTAGCACCATGATACATTATAGGGGTGGTGTGTATACTAGCACCATTATAGGGGTGGTGTGTATGCTAGCACCATGATGTATTATAGGGGTGGTGTGTATGCTAGCACCATTATAGTGTTGGGGTGTATGCTAGCACCATGATACATTATAGGAGTGGTGTATGCTAGCACCATTATAGGGGTGGTGTGTATGCCAGCACCATTATAGGGGTGGTGTGTATGCTAGCACCATGATACATTATAGGGGTGGTGTGTATACTAGCACCATTATAGGGGTGGTGTGTATGCTAGCACGATGATACATTATAGGGGTGGTGTGTATGCTAGCATCATTATAGGGGTCGTGTGTATGCTAGCACCATTACAAATGACAACAAATACTTTTCTCATATTACAGTTTTCTTTCATGTTTTGGGGGACACTCAATAAGAGATTTCAGGTTCTACATTTTAAGAAAAATATTTTCTTGCCAGTGTTGCTGATAAGGTTGAGTGATTATCAATGGTAAGTAAATGATGTCCTTGGTAGGGCAATAGTAGGGCAGTAGTAGGGCAGTAGTAGGGCAGTAGTAAGGCAATAGTAGGGCTATAGTTGGGCAATAGTAGGACAGTAGTAGGGCAATAGTAGGACAATAGCAAGGCAGTAGTAGGGCAGTAGTCGGGCAATAGTAGGACAATAGTAGGGCAATTGCTGGGCAATAGTAGGGCAGTAGTAGGACAATTGTAGGGCAGCAGTACGACAATTGCAGGGCTATAGTAGGGCAGTAGTGGGGCAATAGTAGGGCAGTAGTAGGACAATTGTAGGGCAGTAGTACTGCAATAGTAGGGCATTAGTAGGACAATAGTAGGGCAGTAGTAGGACAATGGTAGGGCAGTAGTAGGACAGTAGTAGGGCAGTAGTCGGGCAATAGTAGGGCAGTAGTAGGGCAATAGTAGGGCAATACCAGGGCAGTAGTAGGGCAATAGTAGGGCATTAGTAGGACAATAGTAGGGCAGTAGTAGGACAATAGTAGGGCAATAGTAGGACAATAGTAGGGCATTAGTAGGACAATAGTAGGGCAGTAGTAGGACAATAGTAGGGCAATAGTAGGACATTAGTAGGACAATAGTAGGGCATTAGTAGGACAATAGTAGGGCAGTAGTAGCACAATAGTAGGGCAGTAGTAGGACAATAGTAGGGCAGTAGTAGGAAAATAGTGGGGCAATAGTAGGGCAATGGTAGGGCAGTAGTAGGGCAATAGTGGGGCAATAGTAGGGCAAAAGTAAGGCAATAGTAGGGCAATAGTAAGGCAATAGTAGGGCAATAGATGTATATATGTGTAAACTAGCAGGTTCCACACCACAGAGGATAAACTCATTGCAAACTATATATTTCAATATTTACTTTTTTGTACAAATATTTCTATGACTGTCACGAGTGAGGAAACTGTGACCATGTAATCTAAGACAACTGGTTGTGGTTTTGAAAACATGTTAGTTTGCAGAGCAGAGATAGAGGTCTTCACAGATCCAACATTTCTGACCTGGACTAAACGTTACCTGAAGACTCACAATCCTGAATGGACTTGATAACATTGTACATTATTGTTCATTATGGATAAATATTGTGAAAAGATAAATAAGCATAAGAACACTTAAGTGTGCATGGTAAGTATTTATAGTTGCTGCACCTGTTAGTGAGATCTGTCCCAATTTATATAATTCATGTTTGTAGATCAACAAATTTGTTTAGGAAATACATAACCTAGAGTCTTTAAACTGTGATGGTCAATTATTTACCCAGATTTATTTGATATAGATTAGCCTAATTTGGAAGGCGTTGTTTCGGCTTCTGTAAGTGATATGAAACCTTAAACCAACCAGTGGGATTAAAATGTAGTAGTCATCATGTTCCCGCGATATACAAATGCTTGGCTGAGAATGTTTGGAAATTACAGTAAAATAGTCCTTACAATTTACAAATATTTGGCTGCCAACGTGTGGAAATTACAGTAAAGAAGTCCTTACAATATTTTGTAAATGCATTTTATTGAAGTGATTGTGTAAATCTTCTCTGGCATCAAATAAATATCAGTATCGTAATGAATTAGCAGTATCTAATATCACATTACTGAATATGTACTGTTGTGATTACACTTATTGTTAAAACACGTTTACAACAACACGTTTACAACAACATTTTTAATATTGGTTACATTAACCGTTTTACTTGTTGTGACTGTGATGTGTTACATTTTCTAAGCAACTTTGTTTAAGTGTTAATAACATAACAAAGACAAATGTTCACATATGACCAAAAACACATAAGCAGGGAACACTAGGTAGCATGTCACTGTGAGGGTTATATCAGTGTAATACTGTACATTAGATTACAGTAAACTTTACTGTATCATAATAACAGAGCTGAACTGTAAAACACATAAGCAGGAATAGCATGTCACTGTGAAGGTTATATCAGTGTAATACTGTACATTAGATTACAGGAAACTTTACTGTATCATAATAACAGAGCTGAACTGTAAAACACATAAGCATGAATACTAGGTAGCATGTCACTGTGAGGGTTATATCAGTGTAATACTGTACATTAGATTACAGTAAACTTTACTGTATCATAATAACAGAGCTGAACTGTAAAATGAATTACAGAAACATATTGGGCAGTTTCATTGAAAAGGTTTACAATGTGGATCACACATAGATGAGCAAATCATTTTGAAGAACCACATAACCATGAAAGGCTCTGGGAATTGCCTTGGCTACAGCTAGAGATACAAAATGTTTCTCCAAATTATCTGGGAATCAAAGCCTGGTCAGTTTTTTTTATTCATTTCTATTACTGATATGCCCATAATCATCTTCATCTTCATCACCATTGTCACCTTTAGGGACCTAATTCTCCAGTGAGACAGTGAGAGAAGACATTTGAATACATCAAGTTATTAGGTTGTGCTTCCTGTTTGGCCTGGTGAGAGTATAGGATGCCCACTCATCTACACCACACTCACACCCGTCTCCTCTCCTGCTCTGCTTCGTTCCAAAAAGAGGAGCTTTTTATCCAGGGACCCAAAGACCTCCCTAGATCAGAACAGCTTTTAGTCTTATTTCTCTTTCTCTGTCCTGGCCTTTTTTTCATAAATAACGCCTACCTTTTATATGTCTCTTTGTGTCTGTCTTGTCTCAGGATTTTTTCCTCTCCACCATCTCTATAGCTCTGATTATTTTAAACTGTGTCTTGTGCAGTGTTGTGGTCAGATAATCATGTCATTATGTGATTCATGGGGTTTTGTAAGCATCAGGCTGTACTTCAGTGAGTACTGTAGTTTATAATGTTTCTCTATATATTTTTCCTTGCTTCATGGAATAACGTCACTGGGAAACGCTATTATATTGGCTTTTAGTTTGATTTCGTATAATAACTATATCTAAATCAGGGCCTGTTTGCTGGATGGCTTACTGGTTTATCCGTTGGCTTTAAATCGCCTATATTCTGCGACATTCCCTGTAAATATAGACTACACGTTTCGCATCATTTATAAAGCATTTTAATTGAAAATATAATAGTGTTATACAAAAACAAATTATCAAGAGTTAAATAAAAAATATTTGAAGAAATATGACGTTGAACTACATACGTTCACTTAACATAAAATACATAATAACCGTCATAACGAGGATATAATACTAATAACATGCGTATAAATCTAATATATAAAATATAAACATATAGTAATGCTTATTGTAATTTAATCCCCATCGTCGTTAGGCCAAATGAGTGATGAGGGCAATAGACCGGTGCCCGTGCGTCTGATCCTTGGTACCCGACCTGGGTGCGCTCCATACCCATGACCAGACAGCCGAATGCCGTTTAAATGTGCATTAATAAAACCTCTGGGAGAAGAGTGTGTTTTATTGTCTCCCTTAATGCCTGTGTTGATCTAGCAATTCAAACTAATAAATGTGTCCATACAGTCAGTCCCCATCAGTGCGTAATGCGCCGCTCATCAGTGCGTACTGCGCCGCGTATCAGTGCGTAATGCGCCGCGTATCAGTGCGTAATGCGCCGCGTATCAGCCGTGGGCATCAGGGTGCTGATTCCAAAGATTCCCCGGTAAGGGAACAATCTGTTATAAATAAGGTTGATCCATCTGGAATTGGATCGAGATAACGAACACGTTTCCTCTATACCTCATCAGAGTCTTCCTTTTCCAAACACAGTGTTTTATGTCCTGGCCTGTTTTTCCATGGAGCGTTTGCACGGTATGCACGACGGGGAGAGGAATCCCCTCTAACCGGAGTTGGGGAGCAGGGGACGGGACACCTGCTGTGGAAAACACACTCCAGACACTAAAGGTCGCTGAGTTCAGTGCAATTTATTCGTCCTCAAAAACACTTGTTTGGAAAAGAGACTCGCCTTTCCTGTTTGGCGTTTGACAGAAAGACAGGAAAATCATCCGATGTTTCATTAAGCACTACAATATTCTGTTTATATTCTGTTTATACTCTTATTTATATTGTGTTTATATTCTGTTTATATTCTGTTTATATTCTGTTTATATTCTGTTTATATTTTGTTTATATTCTGTTCATACTCTATTTATATTCTGTTTATATTCTATTTATATTCTGTTTATACTCTATTTATATTGTTTATATTCTGTTTATATTTATATTCTGTCTATATTCTGATTCTGTTTATATTCCGTTTATATTCTGTTTAAATTCTACGCATTGTTTTCTATTGCTTGTCAAATAAAAAAACGGGAATATATTAATATCTATAAGTTAGAAGTAGAAAGAAAAATCTGTTGCTTCATAAAAATACGTGCGGTTTATAGGCTATTTTGTCCAGTCATGTGATAAATACATCTTCGTTTAATAAACATTAGGCCTTAATAATAATAACCATAAATGCAACACTACTAATAATATTAAAATATAATTTACATTAGACTCAACGGTCCCCCGAAAAAGAAGAGATCTCGGGGCACATATCTATGAGAACTAGTGATGTGCTTGTATAAACCCCATACCCCAGAATAGATCATTATAATGTGGTAGGATATAGCGACCATTTGATGAGAAATTATGACCATGGATGCTCTGGCTCCAAAAAATAATCCGTATAACAACGCCTTGACTTTAAAAAACACTGGAAATATAATATATAATAAGAACATAAATACAGTTTTATATTTCAATATATTCATAGCATTTATTTTTTCATAAATTATTATAGTGGATCTATAGGGCATTAGGTTATCTTACTAGATATTATCTAGATCGGTTCAAACATTTATGAAAAACATGAGTAAAAATGTTATAGCCTACTGAAATTCAATTAACAACACATCTTTCTAAGTGTCTTTTCTCCTGATTCGGTGTTACAGGTGTCGTTAGATTGCTGGGGAACGAAAGTCTAAATGTTTGAAAGGCATTAAAAATGTACAATTCAAACCATAAAATGTGTAGCATATAATATCCTATAAAAACAATTAACAGTGATTCTAATCGTCGCACGGATATCTGCAATATGTAATAATATGCTATATAATAGTAGTATATAATGCACTGAAACTGATGCATTTACATTTGGTGCTGGAAATACCAGTGAAATAAGTGACAGTAACCCATAGGCCCAATAAGACGGCAAAATACCATGATATCAGGAAATAACCCATGATCACATTTGGTTGGCATGCTGATATAGTGTAGCCGGTATGTAACTCAGTGGTCGGTAAATGACACCGGGTCTGTAATATATCCACACGGTGCCTGTGCCCTATGGGCCGGTCAGACTCTGGACCCAGGAGACGCACGTATATCGAACATGAGGAACCACACTGGGGTAATGTCCTATCGTAATAAAATAATCATGTTCAACAAAACTAACATCAATATGAATTACTGAGAAACCAGAATGGAAGTCTAATCGAAAATGAAAATAAAAAATCGAAACAAAAATAATTTGCATGAAATCAGCTACGAATTGGATCGCGGAGAACTTTACTGCAAATTACAGGAAAAACATATTTGTGTTATTTAAAATGTGAATTTAATGTATTGTGCATAACAATAATGTTTGTGGAAAAACATTGACAGCATTACTATTAACTCGACTGACTGAAATGATCGTTTTCTTGTATACCCACTCACTGATTTGTAAAGAAATGGATAAGTAGGAGTTATGTTGCCTGTGGAGGTCCCGTTCCTCGGTCAGGTTCAGTGCGTGGTGCTGGTGCGTGGTGCATGCTGCTGGTCCGGCCCAGATGGACAGCTCTTATTGGTAGGTGCTGCCCGTTACATCACCAAGCTTATGACGCGCCGTCTTCCTGTTTCCTTCAGCTGTGTCTTAAAGTGAATCTTGTTGGAGGAGGAGGAGGAGAGCTCTCCTGCATCCAAGCTGTGCGCCTCGGAGACACAGACACGAGCTGGTAGGACCTAACCAGCACCTCGGAGACACACACACAACCTCACCAGCACCTCGGAGACACACACACAACCTCACCAGCACCTCGGAGACACACACAAGCTGGTAGGACCTCACCAGGACAGTCTCCAGAGGAGAGTATAGAGCACAGCGGCGGATAACACATCTTTTCGGCATCTTTTTGAGTCTATTGTGGCTCTCATCACTTTATTCCGGCTCATCCTTCCCAGGCGCATCCATCGTATTTGAGCAATAGAGGGTCTGTGTTTCCCGTGCATCTGCAGGGTGAGTACCCTAACCTCCCTAACCACCCTAACCACTTTAACCTCCCTAACCACCCTACCCTCCCTAACCACCCTATAACCACCCTAGCCGTGTCCTCAGATACCTCCCTCTTGTCTCGGTGGGCGGAAAAAAAGAAACAAATAAAAAACAGCGGAAATTGTTCACGATTTACGATATGATTAAACGGACTTAAATATTATTTTCTATGAAGACACAGTGTGCGGAAAAAAATTGTAATTCTACATCCCTGGATGAAAGATAATTTCAAACTTTTGAAAGTAAGTTACAGTTTTTTTTGTTTAGTTCACTGTGATTTGATGTTGTTGATTAAAATGCGCCCTATAATATCTGATTAGGTCTGATTGGATCAAAGACTAGTCTACTTCTATGGGCGGCTGTTGTGTCTTTGTCCTGAACTGTATTTTATTCGTGTGATTCTTAATCATCTTTAGTTAATTAGTAACATTAAGCCTATACACGTATGGGCCGCCTGAATGCAAATAATCACGGCTTGATTCATATCTCCCATATATTAGGTGTGATCTAAGTGTTGGCTATATATATATATATATATATATATAATTGTGTCCCAGCCCTATACTATACTGTTTATATTATATATAGATATTCATATCTCCCATAAATCAGGTGTGATCTACTAAGTGTTGCCAATACTGTGCTATACTGTTTATATTGTATATAGATATTCATATCTCCCATAAATCAGGTGTGATCTACTAAGTGTTGCCTATACTGTGCTATACTGTTTATATTATATATAGATATTCATATCTCCCATAAATCAGGTGTGATCTACTAAGTGTTGCCTATACTGTACTATACTGTACTGTTTCTGTGGCTGATTACATTTATTGTAGATCACTCGCTGCTTATAACATTTAGAACTGGGGAAACATCCCAAGTGCCCGTTATGGAGACACCAGGGATATTTGGCTCATAGACCCACATTACTCCCAACACACTCGGGATGCATTGTGGTCATATTTTATATTTAATGTCCTACATTTCTTTAAATGTGTTCCTACTCTCGCTTTAGGGGGATACACATTGCCGTTTCAGGTTTTGACCATTACCGTGGTCTCTCGGTTTCACCGGAGTTTTAAAGATCAGGGAATTAAAAACGAAAGACCAGCGCGGTTCATTGCTCATATTTCCCTGAAATTGTTGACAGATCTTCCCATTGATATACTGCGCATGTGCAGCAGAGGACAGGTGCGCAGTGGGGACAGACAGGTGCTGGTGGCTCTATTTAAGGTGATAACGACATAACCCGTTGTTAAGATCTGGTGCTTGTTAAGTTCTGGTGCTTGTTAAGTTCTGGTGCTTGTTCCGGCTACTTGTTAAGTTCTGGTACTTGTTAAGTTCTGGTACTTGTTAAGATCTGGTGCTTGTTAAGTTCTGGTGCTTGTTAAGTTTTGGTACGTGTTAAGTTCTGGTCCTTAAGATTTTCTTAGAGATATATCACCCCTGTTTAAACTGCTTAGTGTTGAGCCGGACTCACATCGATATGGTTTTACCATTACAACATTTGTAAACCCTTTGTGTGTGTGTGTGTGTGTGTGTGTGTGTGTGTGTGTGTGTGTGTGTGTGTGTGTATATATACATTCTTTTTTCTCCAATTAGATAAAGAAAGCTTTTGGGTTTGCCATTTTTTTAACTTACTGACTTTTTTATTGTATTGCTTAATAATATATACATTGTGTGTGTATTTATATTACAACAAAACTACGGCATTATATCCTATAGGGATTTACAAACACCAAAAAATTGCTTATATCGGCTGTTAATGTAATACTAATTTTCCATCTTTGACTATAGTTTAAGCAAGCATCTGCTTTTTTGTTTAAAAGTGTCCCTCAAGATATCTCGATATATGAATGACACGTCTTATCTGATCAGTGGCGAAAAAATATAGTATATTTCAATTATTAGTTTGATTGTACACATAGAAAATGAATAAATACTGTTTAAGTGATTGTTTTAATTAAATGTACTTCAACCAGTCTCGTCAGAGCTCCCAGATTTTTTCATTTGATTGTCTCAATTCTGTTCCACTTAACATGATTATTTTCATGCGCACATTTTCAGGGTTTGAGAAAAGGATTTACACAAGATAATTTGACAACAGACAATTTGGAATATTTGGAATTGTGTTTTTATATATTTATTTACACTCTGTGTTAAATTATTCTGTGAATATATTGAACAAACGTCCGGCTCCACAGACACAAGGACATGCTATCTGTCAGCCGATACTAACATAGCCATAATGTTACCATCTGTTTGGAGGCAAAATGTTTCCCTTTATTAAAGCAATAGGGGTTTGTCAGCTCCTTAAGTTGCTCCTTGGCAAAGTTGACCTTTGTGACCCGTTCATTAGAGCAGAATTAACCATCCTTGCCAGATGAAAAGACAAGCACAAACCCATAGAAGAAAACTCCTGCTGGCACAAGATCAATAGGCCTATTTATATGTATTTATGTCATTTTGCTCTTATTGTTAAATTTCAAGATTTGGATATATACTCATTCGTTTGGCCGAAGGAATGTTGTAACAGTTGGAACCTTGTCTGTGCGTATAGTTCATCATAGTGCAATATGTGTAAAAAGAATACTGGAATTAGGGTTTATTTATTATATCAATTATTTGTCATCACATTATTTTAACTGTTGAGATGGCAGTGATATATGGTTTTATTGTAGGCTCTTAAATAACTTGCTTTGGATATAAGTTTTTTTTAATTACCAAAATATAGCATCAAATGTAAATGACCTACTGATGACTTGATGAGATTGTAATTAAGACAGCAACATTCCCACTGTGTTTACTGAGTCTTTGTGGTTTTCTTAATCCAACCTCAGCTTTTCTCTTTAGTCTATGAGTTAATGGTTTTCTGCGTCTGCTTGAAGCGCACAAACATGGAAATGGGGACAAGTACTTAAGTAATTATCATAATGTTATGCTGCTTTGTGTTGTGTGGGAACTGGTTCAGTGTTGCACAGAGTTGCACAGGCGAGCAGCATGGATCCAGGGATATGTTGGGAGCATCAGAATGCTACCCTATTATCTTTATATTGCACACCTGTTTGCTAGAGCTCTATGAGTCGGGATGAAAAGTAGTGCACTGTGGAGTAGGGTGGCATTTTGGACAAACTCTCGGTCTTTGCCCTGGAATGCAAAGCTTTGGCTTATTTCTGACACCATCACTTCTGTCTTCTGCTCTCTTGTCTGATTTGATCGTGAATAAAATAAATATAAAATCTGAACGGTCCCTGCCGCGTGCTGTCATGCTGAGACACTCTGGAGATAAAACTGGTTGCACTGTGTATTTTTTATACTAGATTGATGTAGTCTTGAACGCAGTGGTATCTTGAAAATTCATTGGTAATTGAAATCTAAAAAATAATAATAAAAAATATTAAACATGTTTTGCAATCCATTTAAGTGACATTTTAGTAGAAATGATCGATTGAATGAATGGATAAATGTTTATTTTCTATGAATGCTTTCTCCAGATATCCGTATGCAGCGGGCTTAGAGGAGTGGCTTTGCGGGATATGGCCCAATAGCAGCAGCCCGTGATGCCGGACCATGACAGCGACTCCCTCCTGAGCAGACAGACCAAGAGAAGACGTGTGGACATTGGCGTTAAGAGGACCGTTGGCAGCCTCGCCGGCAACACAACAGCAACCACAACCAGTGCAGACTTCGCCCGTGCCAAAGCAGCCATCTACGGTGCCATGAACTCTCTGAACTCACACCATCACGGCTCTGACGCAGACTCAATGGACTGCTCTATGGTCCAGCAGCACGGCCCAGCTGGGGTCACAGCAACTGACAACGAGTCCAAGTCCAACGTGCTCCGGAAGCTCCTGAAGAGAGCCAACTCATACGAAGATGCCATGATGCCCTTCCCTGGTGCTACAATCATCTCCCAGCTCCTCAAGAGCAATATGGCGAAGAACGGAGGAGAAAGGGGCGAGAGAGGGGAGAGAGGAGATAGAGGAGATAGAGGGGAGAGGGGGGAGAGAGGAGATAGAGGGGAGAGAGGGGACGGCGGGTTCCCTGGGTCGGGCCTCTCCAGTGGTGGTTCTGAAGTGCTCCAGGAGGACGCCTGTAGTAACTCATCTCAGGACAGCCCTCAAGAGTGCCTGTCCCCCTTTGGCCGCCCCTCGGCTTTGGGCGCTTTTGATTTGGAGCGCCTCAACGATGAGCACCTCCGGGCCAAGCGGGCCCGTGTGGAGAACATCATCCGGGGAATGAGCCACTCGCCTAGTGTGGTGATGCCCCCCCGCCACCTCGGAGAAAGATTACCAGGCGACAGGGAGATGGAAATGGACTGCCCCCCCCAGCCGCCCAGCCCAAGGGGTGAGGTCTGTAGCCGGGAGAATAAGAGGAAGCAGCGTCTGCCTCAACAGCAGCAGCAGAGCTTTACACAGTTGGTGTGCCAGCGCAAAGAGCAGAAGCAGGAAGAGCGAAGGCAACTGAAGCTGCAACTGGAAGACATGCAGAAGCAGCTGCGCCAGCTGCAGGAGAAGTTTTTCCAGATCTACGACTCCACCGATGACTCAGAGCACGACCTTAACCATGACCTGGGCAACCTGTCCGAGGACAGCGCAGCAAGGTCTGATGCCGGGGGAGACGACCGGGCAGACCGCTCCGACAATGAGATGTCGGACCTTGACCCGGGACACTTCCTGGACCGTGCAAGGGCACTGCTCCAGGAACAGGCCTTACTGACGGATGGGGACAAGCCCCGGAGAGAGGGTCTGGTCCGGGAGAAAGGTCCTGGTCAGGGCCCCTCATCCTCCATGCACCATGCAGAGGGGAAGCAGTTGGCTGAAACACTAAAGCAGGAGCTCAACTCAGCCATGAACCAGGTAGTGGACACAGTGGTCAAGGTGTTCGCCAAGCCCCCACGCCCCGCACCCCCCCAAGTCTTCCCGCCCCTCCCCATGCCCCCAGAGAGGTTTGGCATTAATGGTGAAGGCCCCAACTTCCACACAGCCAACCAGCGCTTGCAGTGCTTTGGCGACGTCATAATTCCCAACCCCCTGGACTCTTTTGGCGGCATGCCTGTGCCAGGCGCCAACGACCAGACAGAGGCACTGCCTCTAGTGGTAAGGAAGACCCCGACAGAGCACCATCATCAGTCCTCAGCTGTGGGGGCTCACGGGGGTCACCACCACCCCTCCCTGCACCCCTCCTCTCTATCTGCCTCTATGGGTTTCAGCCCGCCTTCTTTCCGCCACCCCTTCCCACTGCCACTCATGGGCTACCCATTCCAGAGCCCTCTGGGCCCACCCTCTGGAAGTTACCCAGGGAAAGATCGCTCCTCTCCGGACTCAATGGACCTGTCTAGGGAGACCACCAGCCTGCGGACCAAGATGTCCTCAAGTCACCATATGGGGCACCATCATCGGTCGCTCTCTCCGACACACCCAGGGAGCACAGCAGAGGGTCTCTCTCTATCCCTCATTAAGTCAGAGTGTGGAGATATAAGTGACATGAATGACATCTCACCTTACTCAGGCAGCACTGTATCCTTTAACATACAAGTGTTTAAGTCTTTAACATACGAGTTTTACTATCGTTGGTTATTTCATATGGTTGGTTATTCCATATTGTTGGTTATTCCATATTGTTGGTTATTCCATATTGTTGGATATTCAATATTGTTGGTTATTCCATATTGTTGGATATTCCATATTGTTGGATATTCCATATGGTTGGTTATTCCATATTGTTGGATATTCAATATTGTTGGTTATTCCATATTGTTGGTTATTCCATATTGTTGGATATTCCATATTGTTGGTTATTCCATATTGTTGGTTATTCTATATTGTTGGTTATTCCATATTGTTGGTTATTCCATATTGTTGGTTATTCCATATAGTTGGTTATTCCATATTGTTGGATATTCCATATTGTTGGTTATTCCATATTTTTGGTTATTCCATATTGTTGGATATTCAATATTGTTGGTTATTCCATATTGTTGGTTATTCCATAAACTTGGTTATTCTATGTTGTTGGTTATTCCATATTGTTGGATATTCGATATTGTTGGATATTCCATATGGTTGGTTATTCAATATTGTTGGTTATTCCATATTGTTGGTTATTCCATATTGTTGGATATTCAATATTGTTGATTATTCCATATTCTTGGTTATTCCATATTCTTGGTTATTCTATGCTGTTGGTTATTCCATATTGTTGGATATTCCATATTGTTGGTTATTCAATATTGTTGGTTATTCCATATTGTTGGTTATTCCATATTGTTGGTTATTCCATATTGTTGGTTATTCCATATTGTTGGATATTACATATTGTTGGTTATTCCATATTGGTGGATATTCCATATTACATTTGTTTTTAGGGTACAAAACACTTTTTAATATGTGGTATAATGTGGTAGTCTATTTATACGATAAGGTCCCCACAATATTTCTGACAATTTCTTTATTTTTGAAGCATAACCAAAGTGCCTAACAGCTATAAGGTCCTTAAATTGAGCACAATGGCTGTCTATAGTCAATCCTGTAGTTTAACCCCTGTGTGCCCCAATAGAGGCCTGCAAATAAAGAGCTCCGGTCCCTCTGGGAGGATCACATTCCCCCCTATGGGACTGGGGCCTAATAGCCTCCACTGATCTGTTCAGCTAGCTTCCTTTCTCACAGCCCTCTACCATTCACACCTGTCTTTACACCTTTCACTTCATAAAGCTTCCCTAGCGCTTAGGCTATCACTGTTGTTTGTATATCTATGACACACCTTTACACAAATATATGGATCTCTTATACTCCACTTGTTCAACAGGCAGTATTGCCAGTCTGATAAAAGGGGTCTTGTGAGACTTGAGCATGTTCTCTACTGTCTGTGTCTACTATGTAGAGTCTAATATGTAAATGAGCATGTTCTTTACTGTCTGTGTCTACTATGTAGAGTCTAATATGTAAATGAGCATATTCTCTACTGTCTGTGTCCACTATGTAGAGTCTAATATGTAAATGAGCATATTCTCTACTGTCTGTGTTTACTTTGTAGAGTCTAATATGTAAATGAGCATATTCTCTACTGTCTGTGTTTACTTTGTAGAGTCTAATATGTAAATGAGCATGTTCTCTACTGTCTGTGTCCACTATGTAGAGTCTAATATGTAAATGAGCATATTCTCTACTGTCTGTGTCCACTATGTAGAGTCTAATATGTAAATGAGCATGTTCTCTACTGTCTGTGTCCACTATGTAGAGTCTAATATGTAAATGAGCATATTCTCTACTGTCTGTGTCCACTATGTAGAGTCTAATATGTAAATGAGCATGTTCTCTACTGTCTGTGTCTACTATGTAGAGTCTAATATGTAAATGAGCATATTCTCTACTGTCTGTATCCATTATGTAGAGTCTAATATGTAAATGAGCATGTTCTCTACTGTCTGTGTCTACTATGTAGAGTCTAATATGTAAATGAGCATGTTCTCTACTGTCTGTGTCTACTATGTAGAGTCTAATATGTAAATGAGCATATTCTCTACTGTCTGTGTCCACTATGTAGAGTCTAATATGTAAATGAGCATGTTCTCTACTGTCTGTGTCCACTATGTAGAGTCTAATATGTAAATAAGCATATTCTCTACTGTCTGTATCCACTATGTAGAGTCTAATATGTCAATGAACATATTCTCTACTGTCTGTGTCCACTAAGTAGACTCTAATATGTAAATGAGCATGTTCTCTACTGTCTGTATCCATTATGTAGAGTCTAATATGTAAATGAGCATATTCTCTGCAGTCTGTGTCCACTATGTAGAGTCTAATATGTAAATGAGCATGTTCTTTACTGTCTGTGTCTACTATGTAGAGTCTAATATGTAAATGAGCATATTATCTACTGTCTGTGTCCACTATGTAGAGTCTAATATGTAAATGAGCATATTCTCTACTGTCTGTGTTTACTATGTAGAGTCTAATATGTAAATGAGCATGTTTTCTACTGTCTGTGTCCACTATGTAGAGTCTAATATGTAAATGAGCATATTCTCTACTGTCTGTGTCCACTATGTAGAGTCTAATATGTAAATGAGCATACTCTCTACTGTCTGTGTCTACTATGTAGAGTCTAATATGTAAATGAGCATATTCTCTACTGTCTGTGTCCACTATGTAGAGTCTAATATGTAAATGAGCATATTCTCTACTGTCTGTGTCCACTATGTAGAGTCTAATATGTAAATGAGCATATTCTCTACTGTCTGTGTCTTTACTGTCTGTGTCTACTATGTAGAGTCTAATATGTAAATGAGCATATTCTCTGTCTGTGTCCACTGTCTCTAATATGTGTCTTTACTGTCTGTGTCTACTATGTAGAGTCTAATATGTAAATGAGCAAATGAGCATATTCTCTACTGTCTGTGTCCACTATGTAGAGTCTAATATGTAAATGAGCATATTCTCTACTGTCTGTGTCCACTATGTAGAGTAGAGTCTAATATGTAAATGAGCATATTCTCTACTGTCTGTGTCCACTATGTAGAGTCTAATATGTAAATGAGCATATTCTCTACTGTCTGTGTCCACTATGTAGAGTCTAATATGTAAATGAGCATATTCTCTACTGTCTGTGTTTACTATGTAGAGTCTAATATGTAAATGAGCATATTCTCTACTGTCTGTGTCTACTATGTAGAGTATAATATGTAAATGAGCATGTTCTCTACTGTATGTATCCACTATGTCTGTGTCCACTATGTAGAGTCTAATATGTAAATGAGCATGTTCTCTACTGTCTGTGTTCACTTTGTAGAGTCTAATATGTAAATGAGCATGTTCTTTACTGTCTGTGTCTACTGTGTAACATAGATACTGTTGACGTGTGACAGCGTTCTAATCACCTCAGGGCTCTGACTTTGTTTATGCATGTGTGAGTACGCATGTGTGTGTGTGTGTGTGTGTGTGTGTGTGTGTGTGTGTGTGTGTGTGTGTGTGTGTGTGTGTGTGTGTGTGTGTGTGTGTGAAAGGTAGGGTTCGCCCGAGGACTCTGAGATGTGTATTTTACGGCCACCTGTTTTTTTTCTCGTCTTCCCCCCATTGTAAAAAGGAATAATGTTCAATGTTTCTTTTCTCTTTTTTCCTCTCTTTTCATAAAGATCTGTCAACAGCCTAGGGGGGGCCTTTGGCTGTTGCTTGGCACCCAAATGCTTGAAAAAAAAGTAGAAATGTTTTCTTTCTGTCCCCCTCCTCCTGGCCTGTCTTTGAAGCGAACGCTAACAGGTGTTTGCGGCAAGCTGTTTGCCTTTTATAACGGCACCTTGTCTTGTCTTCTGACCCAGGGGCGTGCGCGTTCTACAGATCCATAGTCCTCTGTTACAATGTTTTAGCAAATGAAGGGAGAATGGTAGAGTGAAAAAGGAGATATTCTTGTATTGTATTTTGTTATTTGAATGGCCAGAGGAATTCGAACAATTGAATTTATTTTATTTTTCTCTGTAGAAATGTTCAATTTATAACACATTGATTGGATGTCAATTAGTCTCTGCAGCTTATAAACATTTTATATAACAATATTGTTAAAAAAATGTATTATAATTTAGATATAAAAACTAGCTAATTGAATTACTGCAACAAGTAAAGGTGTCCCATATTTTCAGTCATTTTGTTAAAGTTCATCAGTGTTTCTGAGGTTACCACAGCAGATGGCTCCCATTAATTTCCTCATTTGTTCATCGACGCTGAGTATCTTGTCCTTACACCTGGAATGGGGAAGTGGAACAGCTATTTTCTCTCATGACTTTGGGGTTTTGGGGAAGTGTTGTAGAGAATGATGATGTCTTGTCAGATGTGCTCAGATAACACTATGCCAGCTGGTACAAGGGTACCATCATAGCTAAATAATAGCTGTGTGTCACCCTAAGTCCAATTACAATTACATTTGCAAGCTGTGAGAGAAATTCATTCATCAAACATTACTGTTGCATGGTTGTGGCGAAAACTGAGAGAAATCGATGTCTGTAGATTTGAGCAGTTCACAGATATCTTTTAAATGATATGTAAATCTAGGATAGTTGTGAATTTGTTTTGATTTCATTGGCAGAGCCCAGTCTTGTGGGTTTGATATGATTGTGTCTTTACATTTGAATTCCACCTTGCCACACTTGAAAAGAACAGTCCTCTCCCACTACTTCTCTGTCATGCCGTTTTCTCCACTCTCTCTTCATGCTCACTTGTCGTTCTCTTCCTATTTTTCTCTCTCTCTCAGAGGGGCCATTGTATCCCCTGCTCTCTCTCTCTCTCGCTCCCTCTCTTGCTCCATCTCTCTCTCCCACCTCTCTCTCTCTCTCTGTCTCTCTCTCTCTCTCTCTCTCTCTCTCTCTCAGAGGGGCCATTGTATCCCCTGCTCTCTCTCTCTCTCGCTCCCTCTCTTGCTCCCTCTCTCTCTCCCACCTCTCTCTCTCTCTGTCTGTCTCTCTCTCTCTCTCTCTCTCTCTCAGAGGGGCCATTGTATCCCCTGCTCTCTCTCTCTCTCGCTCCCTCTCTCTCTCCCACCTCTCTCTCGCTCCCTCTCTCGCTCCCTCTCTCTCTCCCACCTCTCTCTCTCTCTCTCTCTCTCTCTCTCGGAGGGGCCATTGTATCCCCTGCTCTCTCTTTCTCTCCCTCTCTCTACCCTCTATCTCCCACCCCTCTCTCTCTCTCTCTCTCTCTCTCTCAGAGGGGCCATTGTATCCCTTGCTCTTGGAGCAGATGGTGTGGAGAGTGGAGTGCTGCTCTTTTGGCCAAGCCAGTCGGGGTAGGGCTTGTCCGCCTGGGATCTCCCCGTAGGCCCTCTTCCCTCCCTCTCTTCTTCCCTCCCTCTCTTCTTCTCTCCCTCTCTTCTTCTCTCTCTCCCTGTCTATAGAGAACCACAATACAGCCCCCACTCTCTCAACTCTCCCTGATCCAGCAGACATTACAAGGCCTGGAGGACCTGTTTCACGATCCAGCATGGTTCGCTGGTCCCTGGCTTTAAAGGGGTAACCCTGAAGTCAAGGGCATCTCCCAGCTTATGTCTTCCTTATTTGGGCATCTCCCAGCGTATGTCTTCCTTATTTGGGCATCTCCCAGCTTATGTCTTCCTTATTTGGGCATCTCCCAGCGTATGTCTTCCTTATTTGGGCATCTCCCAGCGTATGTCTTCCTTATTTGGGCATCTCCCAGCGTATGTCTTCCTTATTTGGGCATCTCCCAGCTTATGTCTTCCTTATTTGGGCATCTCCCAGCTTATGTCTTCCTTATTTGGGCATCTCCCAGCTTATGTCTTCCTTATTTGGGCATCTCCCAGCTTATGTCTTCCTTATTTGGGCATCTCCCAGCTTATGTCTTCCTTATTTGGGCATCTCCCAGCTTATGTCTTCCTTATTTGGGCATCTCCCAGCGTATGTCTTCCTTATTTGGGCATCTCCCAGCGTATGTCTTCCTTATTTGGGCATCTCCCAGCGTATGTCTTCCTTATTTGGGCATCTCCCAGCTTATGTCTTCCTTATTTGGGCATCTCCCAGCTTATGTCTTCCTTATTTGGGCATCTCCCAGCTTATGTCTTCCTTATTTGGGCATCTCCCAGCTTATGTCTTCCTTATTTGGGCATCTCCCAGCTTATGTCTTCCTTATTTGGGCATCTCCCAGCGTATGTCTTCCTTATTTGGGCATCTCCCAAAAACACTTTTCATTATCTTTTGATATCAGCTGTCACAGATTGATATCAGCTGTACTATACGGCCATTAACTGGTAGTGTAAATGGTCAGGCCAGTCCTCAACGCAGATGTGTTCCAGGGATGCTCATTGCTGGTTGGGTTCACTGCCTTGGAGCCCCTATTTTTTCTCCTCCCTTCTCCTCCCACTGTTCCTCCTCCAAACGTTTGGCAGCATTAGGGAGGCTGGGGCAGGATCAGGGGGAAGAGAGGGGGGGTATAATTGAGGTTGGAACAGCTATCGTTAAAGGTGCCCCCCTCAACAACAACCACCACTCCTCCTTCCCACTGAGACTTCCCTGAGAAAAGCACGCTCTCTGATGTCTATGATGTGTGTATTTCAGTCGTGTTCTACAGAGGAAAATCATTTAGAGATCTCCACAGTCTTGTTTCAATATGTAGCCAACGTCACTTTAGTGGATCCTGTCTTTGGTTGGCATATCTTGTCGCCAAGCCATTAGTCTCAGTTCTCGTAACCAGAGTTAACCGCTTTCTTTGTCTGTGATATGCAAATGTTTTTTTCTTCCTTTTTTTGGGTGGATGTTGGGGGTATGATGGCTGACAGAGGGAAAGGCGTTTGCGTACTTTGACTGTGAAATGAGCTCCTTATGTAAAGGCTGTGCCGGCTGTGGCACTGGCCAGCGCTTTATTTACCGTGACGCACTCACACCTGATACGGACTGGATGCTAATCGCAGGCAAATGGCTTGGCCCTGGTTCACTCACCACTCCTTACCAACTCACAACTGATTCAAGATCATCTTTAACCTAGTACTGTGCTATTACTAACCAAATCATGTTTTTGAGATGCACAATATAACACTCATTAAGTATGCAAAATGTTGCATATAAAAAATACAATATTCAATTATGTAGAAGTTTACATATCAAAGACGAATATTAGAATATTCATATAAGAATATTACATTAGGAGCTTTGCATGCATGCATCATTTAAATGACATTATTTTGTTTAAGAAACAAACAGTTTTTCCTTAATTGAAGCAATGTTTAGATCCAGGAAGGCCTTTCTCCCAACCACCTGAAGAAGGCCAAGCTCATGTTCTTCTACGCCCGGTACCCAAGCTCCAATATGCTCAAGATGTTCTTCTCCGACGTCAAGGTGAGCAAAATCCTGACACTCTCACCTTTCGCACGTTTATGATCACGTAGACCATAGAGCAGAAACTCTTAAGCTTTACTCTTACATCAGAATACCCTTTTCCAAAATCTCCAACTTATTTGTTTTCCTAGTGGTATGGATTTGGCAAAGGAACACTGTTGATAGATCTATGCCTAAAGGCATGTGATATCTGAAACTTATGAAAACTTTGAACCTGCCCTCAACTGTCTAGCTGAAGCTTCCTCCATAGCTACCTAGCCATAACCACCTAGCCATAGCCACCTAGCCATAGCCACATAGCCACATAGCCACCTAGCCATAGCTACCTAGCCATAGCCACCTAGCCATAGCCACATAGCCACCTAGCCATAGCTACCTAGCCATAGCCACCTAGCCATAGCCACCTAGCCACCTAGCCATTGCCACCTAGCCATAGCCACCTAGCCATAGCCACCTAGCCATAGCCACCTAGCCACCTAGCCATAGCCACCTAGTTGTCCAGGTGTGTTGAAGACCATTTGTGCACTTGTCCTTTGTCTTCCAAGCGGAAGTGACTGTTACATTCACAACTGTAACGACAGATCACTACGCTGCATCTTTTCTTCCTTGTTTTGGCCCTGTGCTTTTTCTCTGCCTGCCCGTCTCACCTCAATCTGCAGTTAAAAGAGGAAGTTGAGGGAAACGTTGACTCTTCTCACTTCTTCTGGGTTGTTGTTCCAGAAAAGTAATTGAACCTGACATACCTGTGTTACATGCAGGGCTTAGAGATATGTTAAAATGTTTAAGAATACTTTTCCATTGCTTCTGCTTTTTGTTATCTGAGAGAAATTGTTATGCAAAAACGTGCAAGATCATTTTTGCATAATGTTGTCCCTTTTACCCAAATATAAACCAACTTTATTCATCTGGTACGATGAGTCCCTTCTAGTCTCAACCAGTCTAAAACAACTATCTTGTAAATTAACGCAAAAGAGAGAACATGAGAAAGTTCCAGTAGCTTGGACATAACAGAATGGGAAAGAGTATATAAGAGTATAGAATATTTGTGCTGGTGTCTTGTGTGTGACTGAGGGCCATTACACCACGGCTATATAATATTTGTGCTGGTATCTTGTATGTGACTGATGGCCATTACACCACGGCTATATAATATTTGTGCTGGTGTCTTGTGTGTGACTGAGGGCCATTACACCACGGCTATATAATATTTGTGCTGGTATCTTGTATGTGACTGATGGCCATTACACCACGGCTATATAATATTTGTGCTGGTGTCTTGTGTGTGACTGATGGCCATTACACCACGGCTATATAATATTTGTGCTGGTATCTTGTATGTGACTGATGGCCATTACACCACGGCTATATAATATTTGTGCTGGTATCTTGTATGTGACTGAGGGCCATTACACCTCGGCTATATAATATTTGTGCTGGTATCTTGTATGTGACTGATGGCCATTACACCACGGCTATATAATATTTATGCTGGTATCTTGTATGTGACTGATGGCCATTACACCACGGCTATATAATATTTGTGCTGGTGTCTTGTGTGTGACTGATGGCCATTACACCACGGCTATATAATATTTGTGCTGGTGTCTTGTGTGTGACTGATGGCCATTACACCACGGCTATATAATATTTGTGCTGGTGTCTTGTATGGGACTGATGGCCATTACACCACGGCTATATAATATTTGTGCTGGTGTCTTGTATGGGACTGATGGCCATTACACCACGGCTATATAATATTTGTGCTGGTGTCTTGTGTGTGACTGATGGCCATTACACCACGGCTATATAATATTTGTGCTGGTGTCTTGTGTGTGACTGATGGCCATTACACCACGGCTATATAATATTTGTGCTGGTGTCTTGTATGGGACTGATGGCCATTACACCACGGCTATATAATATTTGTGCTGGTGTCTTGTGTGTGACTGATGGCCATTACACCACAGCTATATAATATTTGTGCTGGTGTCTTGTGTGTGGCTGAGGGTCTTTATCTGTGTTGTTGTTTGGGCTCCTACAGATCCAGGCAATCTTATTCAAATCAGGAGATAGAGGTTCCTTTATTTCCAGAGCCACACCTTTTTGTCACCATGACTATTAACCATTAACCTCAACCCTTAGGTCATATGGCATCACTCCCATATCCAGAGGTGGAAATAGTACAGAAAATGTGTACTCAAGTACAAGTACAAGTAGTTGCTAAAATAATACTCAATTACAAGTAAAAGTACTGGTGTTAAAAATGCTCAAGTACTAATTACTTTTTAGCCTGGGATATTTATTGAATAAACATCAAATTCATTGAATCAAATCAGAAATATGAATGGATCAAACACAGGCAATTAGTGTTTTATACGAATAAACACATAGTACAGGAATTTTGTGGGTTTAAAGAATGTTAAATGATTTTTAAACATGTATAAACAGTATAAACTTGTTATACTGTTTATAGTTTGTAAGCCGAAATCACTGCAGATGGCAAACACAGTTTCCATTGCATTTGCACGCTGTCTCCTTTCTTTCCTCTGTATGTGAACAACTCCTCCAGGTGCGGCCATGGGCACTCGTCATCCGGTATTTCTTCTGAATTTTCAATGAATTCAGCGTCTCAAATCTCCACGTCCATAACGCCACTTTGATAACACTAAAGTACACCTTCACAGTGAAGGACATGCCAGGACGAATAGCTCTCCAGAAACCAGGCTTTTTTCCCGGTCCAAATACAAGGCTTTTTATTGGCCCACCCACGATCAGTTATTTCTATTGTATACCCAAATGCTGGTCAAGGATTTGAATATGAATTTAATTCAAATAGTACAACTATGTTTAATGGTCAAGCACACATATTGTAATCTCACATATATATTATTATTATATCACTTTTTGACCACCCTATCTCCTCCCACAGTTTTTGTACTAGATGGACAAAAAAAATGTGCGTCCGAAACCCTATCTTGTTGCTTTTGTTTTGTAGAAGTTTCCGTTCTTTAGTTTATGAAATATTAACTATATTTTCGCTAATTAATCCTCATTGAAATACATTGTTAGAATGTTCAAAATTAAAGTGCGAGCGCTTCTCCAGGTGAACATTTTTAGAACATTTATAAACTGCTGCTGCTGCCTGAGTTTCAAGTATATACACACAAATGACATATCAAAATGTTCAGCTATTTGTGCTGTCATTAACAATGTCCAAATATAAGCTGTAACATAAATAGTTATTACGTTTACCTTTTGTTTCCAACTAGCGCCTCCCCATAGACAGCCATTATAATTTGAATCTCCACTCTAACTAGGAAGCGATTTCTAGTGTTTTTTTGGTCATTTGTAAATTGTGATAGAGCCCCATGTCTGAGGTTACAGATGCATATTATACATTAAAATGTTGGCCTGGTTCTTAGGATTCTCATTATGTAATTAAACTATGTGAGTAATACTTTGGTTAGTATAGCTAATAGTATACGACCTGACAAAGGCATGGTTGCCAGGCAACAGCCACAAACACACTAGCTACTGCTGCTGCTGTATGTTGAATGTATAGCTATCTCTGAACAGTTTACACTCAAAACATATAATGCTAGCATGCCAGTTAGCACCTGCTGTATGTTTAGGCTCACCTTCAAACAACTAACGTTAGCATGTTAGCGCGTTAGCGCGCTAGCTAGCTACTCCTGAATGTGTAGGCTCACACTCAAACAACTAACGTTAGCATGTTAGCATGTTAGCGCGCTAGCTATCTACTCCTGAATGTGTAGGCTCACACTCAAACAACTAACATTAGCATGTTAGCGCGTTAGCGCACTAGCTAGTTAGCTACCCCTGCATGTGTAGGCTCACTCTCAAACAACTAACGTTAGCATTTTAGCGCTTTAGCGCGCTAGCTAGCTAGCTACTCTTGTATGTGTAGGCTCCATCACTGGGTAGATTGTATTCAAACAACTATTGTTAGTGTGCAAACTAACTAGCTAGCCACTACTGTATGTGTAGGCTCAGACTCAAACAACTAGGCAGGTTAAAAGGCTGATCACCATGCTGCTAAATAGGCAGGTTACTATGTTGGTTAAAAGGCTGGTTACATGCTGCTTAAAAGGCAAGTTATTATGGAGCTTAATAGGCAGGGTACATGCTGTTTAATAGGAAGGTTACACGCTGTTTAATAGGCTGGTTACATGCTGTTTAATAGGCTGGTTATATGCTGTTTAATAGACAGGTTATTATTCTGGTTACTCTGCTAATTAATAGGCAGGTTATAATGCTGTTTAATATGCTGGTTAATAGGAACGTTATTATGTTGGTTAATAGGCTGGTTACTCTGCTGGTTAAAAGGCAGGTTACTATGTTGGTTAATAGGCTGGTTACATGCTGTTTAATAGGCTGGTTATATGCTGTTTAATAGACAGGTTATTATTCTGGTTACTCTGCTAATTAATAGGCAGGTTATAATGCTGTTTAATATGCTGGTTAATAGGAACGTTATTATGCTGTTTAATATGCTAGTTACTATGCTGTTTAATTGGCAGGTTACTATGTTGGTTAATAGGCTGGTTACTATGCTGGTTAAAAGGCAGGTTACTATGTTGGTTAATAGGCTGGTTACTATGCTGTTTAATTGGCAGGTTACTATGTTGGTTAATAGGCTGGTTACTATGCTGGTTAAAAGGCAGGTTATTATGCTGGTCAATTGGCAGGTAAAGAGCTCACATATTGTAATCTCACATATATATTATTATTATTATTATTAAACGTATGGACATTGGCAGTTGATATCAGTACACAGTCGACTACGGGTGGCCGGCCGCAAGCACACATCACACTTCGGCTGAAATTGTAACCTAACTAGTTGACTTTTCTGAGTGATGATGTGTCTGTGATGAAGGCAGTAATTGAGGGTTTAGATTAGACAATATTAGACAATAATATATCTGTTTTATTCACTCTCATATTTCATTTGAGGCAAGCATGTAAGGTTAACACATTTTATTACTATTATTTATCATTTACATTAACTGCATGTCTACCAAATGCAGGGCTACAGAAATGTTTATTATTATTATTTATCATTTACATTAACTGCATGTCTACCAAATGCAGGGCAACAAATGTTTATTGTTATTATTATTATTTCTGATTTACATTAACTGCATGTCTACCAAATGCAGGGCAACAAATGTTTATTGTTATTATTATTATTTCTGATTTACATTAACTGCATGTCTACCAAATGCAGGGCAACAAATGTTTATTGTTATTATTATTATTTCTGATTTACATTAACTGCATGTCTACCAAATGCAGGGCAACAAATGTTTATTGTTATTATTATTATTTCTGATTTACATTAACTGCATGTCTACCAAATGCAGGGCAACAAATGTTTATTGTTATTATTATTATTTCTGATTTACATTAACTGCATGTCTACCAAATGCAGGGCAACAAATGTTTTTTGTTATTATTATTATTTATGATTTGCATTAACTGCATGTCTACCAAATGCAGGGCTACAGAAATGTTTATTATTATTATTTCTGATTTACATTAACTGCATGTCTACCAAATGCAGGGCTACAAATGTTTATTGTTATTATTATTATTTCTGATTTACATTAACTGCATTTCTACCAAATGCAGGGCTACATAAATGTTTATTATTATTATTTATCATTTACATTAACTGCATTTCTACCAAATGCTTGCCAAGAGGACTAGCTTTTACACTTAATATGGTTTTGACGGATAAGATTTGGTTGTAGAAAGATGTAATGAACACGGGAAGCCCCTGATCATGGAGGTGGTGTGAGGCAGCGCCTTTTCTGGCACTCGGGTAACAGATTATGGTAGATTTGGTACTCAGGTAACATAGTATGGTAGATTTGGTACTCAGGTAACAGATTATGGTAGATTTGGTACTCAGGTAACATATTATGGTAGATTTGGTACTCAGGTAACAGGTTATGATAGATTTGGTACTCAGTTAACCGATTATGGTAGATTTGGTACTCAGGTAACAGATTATGGTAGATTTGGTACTCAGGTAACAGGTTATGGTAGATTTGGTACTCAGGTAACAGGTTATGGTAGATGTGGTACTCGTTTACAGGTTATGGTAGATTTGGTACTCAGGTAACAGGTTATGGTAGATGTGGTACTCGTTTACAGGTTATGGTAGAGTTGGTACTCAGGTAACAGATTATGGTAGATTTGGTACTCAGGTAACAGATTATGGTAGATTTGGTACTCGTTTACAGGTTATGGTAGATTTGGTACTCAGGTAACAGATTATGGTAGATTTGGTACTCGTTTACAGTTTATGGTAGATTTGGTACTCAGGTAACAGATTATGGTAGATTTGGTACTCAGGTAAAACATTATGGTAGATTTGGTACTCAGGTAACATATTATGGTAGATTTGGTACTCAGGTAAAACATTATGGTAGATTTGGTACTCATGTAACATATTATGGTAGATTTGGTACTCAGGTAACAGATTATGGTAGATTTGGTACTCAGGTAACAGGTTATGATAGATTTGGTACTCAGGTAACAGATTATGGTAGATTTGGTACTCAGGTAACAGATTATGGTAGATTTGGTACTCAGGTAACAGGTTATGGTAGATTTGGTACTCAGGTAACAGGTTATGGTAGATGTGGTACACGTTTACAGGTTATGGTAGATTTGGTACTCAGGTAACAGATTATGGTAGATTTGTTACTCAGGTAACAGATTATGGTAGATTTGGTACTCGTTTACAGGTTATGGTAGAGTTGGTACTCAGGTAACAGATTATGGTAGATTTGGTACTCAGGTAACATATTATGGTAGATTTGGTACTCAGGTAACATATTATGGTAGATTTGGTACTCAGGTAACAGATTATGGTAGATTTGGTACTCAGGTAACAGGTTATGCTAGATTAGTTTTTTTTTAACTGTTTAGTTTTCCATGACTGGAAAACTAAACAGTTATGTCTGCTCTCTAGATGTTAAATTGGATAACATGAGCAATTATATGTTCAAGACTGCAATTTCTATTATTCTTGGACATGTTTATTTTGAATAACTCCAAAACCAAGAGCTTGATATCAAGGTATTCATTAGTTCTTAACCTGATGCTTCCTTTCTTCCTTTCTCTCACTCACTTTCTGTTTGCCTTTGTATGTTTTTGGCACAGTGGCCTCAGTATTTGCGTAAGTCATTTGCTGTGGAGTGGATGAGGTCACAAGGTTTTTCTTGTCTATATGTCAGTCTTTTTCTTTTTTTCCGCTGATGGTGTGGCATGCCTGCCCTATGCTACGAAAAAGCCAGGAGCTGGATTTGAGTCGCCGCGGTAACAAAGAGATGCTTTCTAGGACCAGTTTGTGTAAAGTCAGCCAATAGGCAGCAAGAGATTATCTCCCACAATTCACCCTTTGCGAAAACAGGAAGCAGTCAAAAGCAGAGGGGCTTTAGTCAGAGTGACGGAGCGCTTGTCTTTATGCTCCTCTTGTTGTTTTTCAATTAGCTTGATGATCTGAGGTCATGCGTGTACTCTCTCCTGTTCCTCTGTTGTTTGGCAGACAGGCAGGGAGACAGACAGACAGACACAAATGCACCGTTCCTGTCTGTCTGTCTGTCCATCCAGGGGGACAGACAGACACAAAGGTTTCTCTCCTCTGAAGTCTTGTTGTCTTTTCGGTGCAACGGTTACTGATTTAACAGAACTGGGATTTATCATGATATGACAAACGTTTGTTCAGCAGCTCTCTAAAACCTTATTGGATAAAATTAGAACGTTTTTCGTGAATGAATGAGAGTCTTGTGTTTATAATAGTTTGTTAAAAGTTGTTGGGGTGTGAGGGGTTTCTTCTGTGTATGTGGCATGATAGTGGCGTGTGTGTGTCACTTCTGTTAGCGCTTTAGGTTGCCCTTTTGCAGGCTCTTGAGTGTGAGAAATGACACACACACACCAACTGGACACAACCATCTCATGTCTCTCCTGGCAGAACACACACACACACACCAACTGGACACAACCATCTCATGTCTCTCCTGGCAGAACACACACACCAACTGGACACAACCACCTCATGTCTCTCCTGGCAGAACACAAACACACACCAACTGGACACAACCATCTCATGTCTCTCCTGGCAGAACACACACACACACCAACTGGACACAACCACCTCATGTCTCTCCTGGCAGAACACAAACACACACACACACCAACTGGACACAACCACCTCATGTCTCTCCTGGCAGAACACACACACACACCAACTGGACACAACCACCTCATGTCTCTCCTGGCAGAACACACACACACACCAACTGGACACAACCACCTCATGTCTCTCCTGGCAGAACACAAACACACACACACACCAACTGGACACAAGCATCTCATGTCTCTCCTGGCAGAACAAAAACACACACACCAACTGGACACAACCACCTCATGTCTCTCCTAGCAGAACACAAACACACACACACCAACTGGACACAACCACCTCATGTCTCTCCTGGCAGAACACAAACACACACACACACACCAACTGGACACAAGCATCTCATGTCTCTCCTGGCAGAACACAAACACACACACCAACTGGACACAACCATCTCATGTCTCTCCTGGCAGAACACAAACACACACACACACACACCAACTGGACACAACCATCTCATGTCTCTCCTGGCAGAACACAAACACACACACACACCAACTGGACACAACCACCTCATGTCTCTCCTGGCAGAACACAAACACACACACACACCAACTGGACACAACCACCTCATGTCTCTCCTCGCAGAACACAAACACACACACACCAACTGGACACAACCACCTCATGTCTCTCCTAGCAGAACACAAACACACACACACACCAACTGGACACAACCACCTCATGTCTCTCCTGGCAGAACCCACACACACACCAACTGGACACAACCACCTCATGTCTCTCCTGGCAGAACACACACACACACCAACTGGACACAACCACCTCATGTCTCTCCTGGCAGAACACAAACACACACACACACCAACTGGACACAACCACCTCATGTCTCTCCTGGCAGAACACACACACACACCAACTGGACACAACCACCTCATGTCTCTCCTGGCAGAACACACACACACACACACACCAACTGGACACAACCACCTCATGTCTCTCCTGGCAGAACACAAACACACACACACACCAACTGGACACAACCATCTCATGTCTCTCCTGGCAGAACACACACACACACACACACCAACTGGACACAACCACCTCATGTCTCTCCTGGCAGAACACACACACACACACCAACTGGACACAACCACCTCATGTCTCTCCTGGCAGAACACAAACACACACACACACACACCAACTGGACACAACCATCTCATGTCTCTCCTGGCAGAACACACACACACACACCAACTGGACACAACCACCTCATGTCTCTCCTGGCAGAACACACACACACACACCAACTGGACACAACCACCTCATGTCTCTCCTGGCAGAACACACACACACACACACACCAACTGGACACAACCACCTCATGTCTCTCCTGGCAGAACACAAACACACACACACACACACCAACTGGACACAACCATCTCATGTCTCTCCTGGCAGAACACACACACACACACACACCAACTGGACACAACCACCTCATGTCTCTCCTGGCAGAACACACACACACACACCAACTGGACACAACCACCTCATGTCTCTCCTGGCAGAACACACACACACACACCAACTGGACACAACCATCTCATGTCTCTCCTGGCAGAACACACACACAGCAACTGGACACAACCACCTCATGTCTCTCCTGGCAGAACACACACACACACACCAACTGGACACAACCACCTCATGTCTCTCCTGGCAGAACACACACACACACACACCAACTGGACACAACCACCTCATGTCTCTCCTGGCAGAACACACACACACACACCAACTGGACACAACCACCTCATGTCTCTCCTGGCAGAACACACACACACACCCAACTGGACACAACCACCTCATGTCTCTCCTGGCAGAACACAAACACACACACACCAACTGGACACAACCATCTCATGTCTCTCCTGGCAGAACACACAAACACACACACACCAACTGGACACAACCATCTCATGTCTCTCCTGGCAGATCCCTGCTAGCTCAGATTAAGGAGTCCTGGCGATGTGTCGCTTTGAAATAGTTCCTTTGACAAACCACTGACAGAACATGGAACCCTCTGGTCCTCAGCTGATATCAGGGGGTCTTTGTCCCCAACAAGCAACTTAATGAACCAAGAATGGGACCAGTTGTTTGCGACAAAGACATTTAGTAGGCACTCTCACTCTTTCTCTCACTCTTTCTCTCTCGCTGTCTCTCATCTTGTCTTTCTCTCTGTGCCGCTTGTAAGTTTTGATGGAAGCACATTTCATTCTTGTACATTATACGCCTCATACACATACAAACATGCACAGTGTCAGATATATGTGGAGTTATAAAGCCTCTTCTGTTTAATGACACCATCCCTGTTCCAAGTGACAGATATATCAATCTGAAGGCTGGAGTGGCACCAAAGGTCTCTGCTATGACTGATGACATCTCTTTCACTTTAATCTTAGTGTGCAGTCCTCAATCACTAACACACACACACACACACACACACACACACACAGAGAAAGTGATTTGTCCGAGTAATGATTTGGATCTGTGAACATGCAATGTGTGTTTGTGTGCAGTGTGGAACACATTGGTTTATATGTCTGTTCTGGAGACTACAAATGTGCACCAAAATAACCCTGTGTGTGTGTGTGTGTGTTTGTAAGCCATTTAAAAGCCAAGTGTGTGTGTGTTTGTAAGCCGTGTGATAGCCGTGTGTGTGTGTTTGTAAGTGTTAGTGGTTTGTTTGTTTAACTCTTCGATGTCATGACCCTTGCTTGCTGACAGCTCACGTTCCTGCGTTACCACTGGTCTATTGTCCAGCCCTGCAGTTCTCCACCCCCCTCACCCCCCCACACCCCCCACACCCTGATGCGTCCCCTGTTCTGCTCACCCTGCATTTTAGGGCCCCGTTGCTCTTATCCCAGCCCCCACCCCCAAATACCAAACAATGTCAGGCCTCCTCCCATTATGTCATCCACGGACCATTCCAGAAAAATGACCCCTCTTTTGCCCTCCCCCCAAACACCCTCCAGCCCCATTCTCTCTTGTCCTCTCCATCTCTCGCTTTCTCGCGTCCTCTTCTGCTTACGCCCTTCTCTCCTCTGTCCCAGCTCAACGCCTAGCTCAGTTGAGGTCGTGTGCATGAGCCTCCTGTTGTCTGTGTGTGTGTGTGTGTGCGTGTGTCTGTGTGTGTCTGTGTGTGTGCGTGTGTCTGTGTGTGTGTGTGTCTGTGTGTGTCTGTGTGTGTCTGTGTGTGTGCGTGTGTCTGTGTGTGTGTGTGTGTCTGGGTGTGTGCGTGTGTCTGTGTGTGTCTGTGCGTTTGTCTGTGCGTGTGTCTGTGTGTGTGTGCGTGTGTCTGTGTGTGTGCGTGTGTCTGTGTGTGTCTGTGTGTGTCTGTGTGTGTGTGTGTGTGCGTGTGTCTGTGTGTCTGTGTGTGTGTGTGTCTGTGTGTGTGTCTATGTGTGTCTGTGTGTGTGTGTGTGTGTGTGTGTGTGTGTGTGTGCGTGTAGGTCCGTGGGTTCTGGAACAATAGCCAGCACCTAATCTCCATGTCAAAACCGCTCTCCATCCCCAGCAAGTGTCCGTTCAGCATTTAGTAGCGTTTTGTCTTCTATTCTCCCTGAATCACAAAAAGAGCTGGGGGTGGTGGGTGAGGGGATAGCAGGAAGGCTTGTGGGGGAGTGGGGTGGAATGTTTGGATGGGGGGGTGTGTGCAGGGTTGTGCGTGCGTGTGTACGAGAGTGTGACAGTCCAGACTCGGGACCGTGCCGGGCCCTGAGGTCCTTATCTCCCGGTCTGGCTGTTTGGACAGTGTGTTTTCAGTAGCCAAGCGAAACGGAAGACAGCTCCAGCTCCACTAGGCCTTTAATAGGTTTACTTCCTATTGAATCCATGCAGCCACGCAGATCAGATAGCCTGGCCTCAGCTCCTCTCTCTATTCCTCTCTCACATGTTTTCTTTTTCCCCTTTTTCTTTTCTTGGAGGCTGGGATGGGTGGATAGGCTGGCTGCTGTGCGGGGTAATTGGTGAATGGGGTTAAGTACATGTTGGAGCCCCCTGCGGGCAAAGGCGCTTTAGATGATGACTTAATCGTTTTTCTGGTCAATTATGTGTTTGTCGTAGTCTCTCCCCCCAGCCCGACCGTAGTTATAATAAAGGGGAGGTTCCAGTTAAAAGTAACAGAGTGACAGGCACAGTCACCGGCTGTCGGTTCTCTCCTGGATAACTTCATGTCTCCATTATCTTCTGAGTTTCCGACTTGCTGCAGGCTTTCTCCTCACTACCGTCAGACCCCCTGGTGTGAAACTAGTTCTCCTCACTACCTTCAGACCCCCTGGTGTGAAACTAGTTCTCCTCACTACCTTCAGACCCCCTGGTGTGAAACTAGTTCTCCTCACTACCTTCAGACCCCCTGGTGTGAAACTAGTTCTCCTCACTACCTTCAGACCCCCTGGTGTGAAACTAGTTCTCCTCACTACCTTCAGACCCCCTGGTGTGAAACTAGTTCTCCTCACTACCTTCAGACCCCCTGGTGTGAAACCAGTTCTCCTCACTACCTTCAGACCCCCTGGTGTGAAACCAGTTCTCCTCACTACCTTCAGACCCCCTGGTGTGAAGCTAGTTCTCCTCACTACCTTCAGACCCCTGGTGTGAAACTAGTTCTCCTCACTACCTTCAGACCCCCTGGTGTGAAACTAGTTCTCCTCACTACCTTCAGACCCCCTGGTGTGAAACTAGTTCTCCTCACTACCTTCAGACCCCCTGGTGTGAAACCAGTTCTCCTCACTACCTTCAGACCCCCTGGTGTGAAACCAGTTCTCCTCACTACCTTCAGACCCCCTGGTGTGAAACCAGTTCTCCTCACTACCTTCAGACCCCCTGGTGTGAAACTAGTTCTCCTCACTCCCTTCAGACCCCCTGGTGTGAAACTAGTTCTCCTCACTACCTTCAGACCCCCTGGTGTGAAACTAGTTCTCCTCACTACCTTCAGACCCCCTGGTGTGAAACTAGTTCTCCTCACTACCTTCAGACCCCCTGGTGTGAAACTAGTTCTCCTCACTACCTTCAGACCCCCTGGTGTGAAACTAGTTCTCCTCACTACCTTCAGACCCCCTGGTGTGAAACTAGTTCTCCTCACTACCTTCAGACCCCCTGGTGTGAAACTAGTTCTCCTCACTACCTTCAGACCCCCTGGTGTGAAACTAGTTCTCCTCACTACCTTCAGACCCCCTGGTGTGAAACTAGTTCTCCTCACTACCTTCAGACCCCCTGGTGTGAAACCAGTTCTCCTCACTACCTTCAGACCCCCTGGTGTGAAACTAGTTCTCCTCACTCCCTTCAGACCCCCTGGTGTGAAACTAGTTCTCCTCACTACCTTCAGACCCCCTGGTGTGAAACTAGTTCTCCTCACTACCTTCAGACCCCCTGGTGTGAAACTAGTTCTCCTCACTACCTTCAGACCCCCTGGTGTGAAACTAGTTCTCACTACCTTCAGACCCCCTGGTGTGAAACTAGTTCTCCTCACTACCTTCAGACCCCCTGGTGTGAAACTAGTTCTCCTCACTACCTTCAGACCCCCTGGTGTGAAACTAGTTCTCCTCACTCAAATTAACACAAACCTTTTCATGCTCTCTTCATCAAAACAAGATGTCCTTTGATAACTGCTCTTATTACTCCCTCTCTCATGTCCTTTCTGTCTTCTAGTTTAACCGCTGCATCACCTCCCAGCTCATCAAGTGGTTCAGTAACTTCCGGGAGTTCTACTACATCCAAATGGAGAAGTTCGCCCGTCAGGCCATCAACGACGGCGTCACCGGGGTGGAGGAGATGAGTGTCAGCCGTGACTGTGAGCTCTACAGAGCTCTTAACATGCACTACAACAAGGCCAACGACTTTGAGGTAGGACACTTTAAAAAAATAAAAATTAAAAAAATAAATTATAGAGAAATGTCTACATGCTACAGCCCAGTCTAAACACCAGGTTCAGGATGACTGAGGTAGAACCACTTACAGAGTAATGGATACATGCTACAGTCCACACACAGAGTAATGGCTGCATGCTACAGTCCACATACAGAGTAATGGATACATGCTACAGTCCACACACAGAGTAATGGCTACATGCTACAGCCCACATACAGAGTAATGGATACATGCTACAGTCCACACACAGAGTAATGGCTGCATGCTACAGTCCACACACAGAGTAATGCCTACATGCTACAGTCCACATACAGAGTAATGCCTACATGCTACAGTCCACATACAGAGTAATGGATACATGCTACAGTCCACATACAGAGTAATGGCTACATGCTACAGCCCACATACAGAGTAATGCCTACATGCTACAGTCCATATACAGAGTAATGGATACATGCTACAGTCCACACACAGAGTAATGGATACATGCTACAGTCCACATACAGAGTAATGCCTACATGCTACAGCCCACATACAGAGTAATGGATACATGCTACAGTCCACATACAGAGTAATGCCTACATGCTACAGTCCACATACAGAGTAATGCCTACATGCTACAGTCCACATACAGAGTAATGGCTACATGCTACAGTCCACACACAGAGTAATGCCTACATGCTACAGCCCACATACAGAGTAATGGATACATGCTACAGTCCACATACAGAGTAATGGCTACATGCTACAGCCCACATACAGAGTAATGGCTACATGCTACAGCCCACATACAGAGTAATGGATACATGCTACAGCCCACATACAGAGTAATGGCTACATGCTACAGCCCACATACAGAGTAATGGATACATGCTACAGTCCATATACAGAGTAATGGCTACATGCTACAGTCCACATACAGAGTAATGGATACATGCTACAGTCCACATACAGAGTAATGGCTACATGCTACAGTCCATATACAGAGTAATGGCTACATGCTACAGTCCACATACAGAGTAATGGCTACATGCTACAGCCCACATACAGAGTAATGGATACATGCTACAGTCCACATACAGAGTAATGGCTACATGCTACAGTCCATATACAGAGTAATGGCTACATGCTACAGTCCACATACAGAGTAATGGCTACATGCTACAGTCCATATACAGAGTAATGGCTACATGCTACAGTCCACATACAGAGTAATGGCTACATGCTACAGTCCACATACAGAGTAATGGCTACATGCTACAGCCCACATACAGAGTAATGGATACATGCTACAGTCCACATACAGAGTAATGGCTACATGCTACAGTCCATATACAGAGTAATGGCTACATGCTACAGTCCACATACAGAGTAATGGCTACATGCTACAGTCCATATACAGAGTAATGGCTACATGCTACAGTCCAGTCTAATCACCAGTCTGGGAGGAGTTTTAAGATGACTGAGGTAGGA
>CM055734.1:24178199-24185699 GCA_029465975.1 Dallia pectoralis | reverse complement strand
GTGTGTGTCGGTCTGTGTGTGTCGGTGTGTGTCGGTGTAGGTGTCTGTGTGTGGGGGTGTGTGTGTGTGTGTGCGCGTGTGGCTATGTGTGTGTGTGTCTGTGTGTCTGTGTGTGTGTGTGTGTTGTGTGTGTGTGTGTGTGTGTGTGTGTGTGTGTGTGTGTGTGTGTGTGTGTGTGTGTGTGTGTGTGTGTGTGTGTGTGTGTCAGAGGAAACCACTTTATTCTGAGTGCTGATTAAATGAGGAGAGCTCTGCTTGAAGCCAGGGGCACCAGGGATAGAGAAGACTCACTTAATGGGGACAACTCCTTGTGGTCAGACTTCTTTCCTCTTGTCACACTCACACACACACACATACACACACACACACACACACACATACACACACCAAATAAGTGCCAAGTCAATCCTCCTTCAATATCTCTCCACTATTTATTATTAGTGTATTAAGTCTATCCTGGCTTCCTCCTTCCCTTCTACTCTTTGCTCATTACTTCCTCTATATTACTCAGCCTGTCCAGACTCTTCCTCCTTCCCTTCTACTCTTTGCTCATTACTTCCTCCATATTACTCAGCCTGTCCAGACTCTTCCTCCTTCCCTTCTACTCTTTGCTCATTACTTCCTCTATATTACTCAGCCTGTCCAGACTCTTCCTCCTTCCCTTCTAATCTTTGCTCATTACTTCCTCTATATTACTCAGCCTGTCCAGACTCTTCCTCCTTCCCTTCTACTCTTTGCTCATTACTTCCTCCATATTACTCAGCCTGTCCAGACTCTTCCTCCTTCCCTTCTACTCTTTGCTCATTACTTCCTCTATATTACTCAGCCTGTCCAGACTCTTCCTCCTTCCTTCTACTCTTTGCTCATTACTTCCTCCATATTACTCAGCCTGTCCAGACTCTTCCTCCTTCCTTCTACTCTTTGCTCATTACTTCCTCTATATTACTCAGCCTGTCCAGACTCTTCCTCCTTCCTTCTACTCTTTGCTCATTACTTCCTCTATATTACTCAGCCTGTCCAGACTCTTCCTCCTTCCCTTCTACTCTTTGCTCATTACTTCCTCCATATTACTCAGCCTGTCCAGACTCTTCCTCCTTCCCTTCTACTCTTTGCTCATTACTTCCTCCATATTACTCAGCCTGTCCAGACTCTTCCTCCTTCCCTTCTACTCTTTGCTCATTACTTCCTCTATATTACTCAGCCTGTCCAGACTCTTCCTCCTTCCCTTCTAATCTTTGCTCATTACTTCCTCTATATTACTCAGCCTGTCCAGACTCTTCCTCCTTCCCTTCTACTCTTTGCTCATTACTTCCTCTATATTACTCAGCCTGTCCAGACTCTACCTCCTTCCCTTCTACTCTTTGCTCATTACTTCCTCTATATTACTCAGCCTGTCCAGACTCTTCCTCCTTCCCTTCTACTCTTTGCTCATTACTTCCTCCATATTACTCAGCCTGTCCAGACTCTTCCTCCTTCCCTTCTACTCTTTGCTCATTACTTCCTCCATATTACTCAGCCTGTCCAGACTCTTCCTCCTTCCCTTCTACTCTTTGCTCATTACTTCCTCTATATTACTCAGCCTGTCCAGACTCTTCCTCCTTCCCTTCTACTCTTTGCTCATTACTTCCTCCATATTACTCAGCCTGTCCAGACTCTTCCTCCTTCCCTTCTACTCTTTGCTCATTACTTCCTCTATATTACTCAGCCTGTCCAGACTCTTCCTCCTTCCCTTCTACTCTTTGCTCATTACTTCCTCTATATTACTCAGCCTGTCCAGACTCTTCCTCCTTCCCTTCTACTCTTTGCTCATTACTTCCTCTATATTACTCAGCCTGTCCAGACTCTTCCTCCTTCCCTTCTACTCTTTGCTCATTACTTCCTCTATATTACTCAGCCTGTCCAGACTCTTCCTCCTTCCCTTCTACTCTTTGCTCATTACTTCCTCTATATTACTCAGCCTGTCCAGACTCTTCCTCCTTCCCTTCTACTCTTTGCTTATTACTTCCTCCATATTACTCAGCCTGTCCAGACTCTTCCTCCTTCCCTTCTACTCTTTGCTTATTACTTCCTCCATATTACTCAGCCTGTCCAGACTCTTCCTCCTTCCCTTCTACTCTTTGCTCATTACTTCCTCCATATTACTCAGCCTGTCCAGACTCTTCCTCCTTCCCTTCTACTCTTTGCTCATTACTTCCTCTATATTACTCAGCCTGTCCAGACTCTTCCTCCTTCCCTTCTAATCTTTGCTCATTACTTCCTCTATATTACTCAGCCTGTTCAGATCTCCTCTACAGATGTCCCCCATCCTATATTCCCAACACCCCTGTATTCTAACCTCCTGGCCTCTTTTCGGGGGCTGGTCTGGCTTGGTGACCCCACAGTTCCTGACCCCACACTCCTTGACCCCACAGTTCCTGACCCCACACTCCCTGACCCCACACTCCTTGACCCCACAGTTCCTGACCCCACACTCCCTGACCCCACACTCCCTGACCCCACAGTCCCTGACCCCACAGTCCCTGACCCCCACACTCCAGTCCCTGACCCCACACCCCCCACTCCCTGACCCTACACTCCCTGACCCCACACTCCCTGACCCCACACTCCCTGACCCCCCACTCCCTGACCCCACACTCCCTTACCCCCCACTCCCTGACCCCACAGTCCCTGACCCCACACCCCCCACTCCCTGACCCCACACTCCCTTACCCCCACTCCCTGACCCCACAGTCCCTGACCCCACAGTCCCTGACCCCACACTCCCTGACCCCACAGTCCCTGACCCCACAGTCCCTGACCCCCACACTCCAGTCCCTGACCCCACAGTCCCTGACCCCACAGTCCCTGACCCCACACTCCCTGACCTCACAGTCCCTGACCCCACACTCCCTGACCCCACAGTCCCTGACCCCACACACCCTGACCCCACACTCCCTGACCCCACACTCCCTGACCCCACAGTCCCTGACCCCACAGTCCCTGACCCCCACACTTCAGTCCCTGACCCCACACCCCCCACTCCCTGACCCTACACTCCCTGACCCTACACTCCCTGACCCCACAGTCCCTGACCCCACACCCCCACACTCCCTGACCCCACAGTCCCTGACCCCACAGTCAGACGTATGGCTGCCAGGTTGTGTGGCTCATTGAATAATTCATGAAACAATATCAGTCTGTGTGTCTGCTTCCTGTTAGAGGATGATGCAGAAGTGTGACATTCCCTCCTGCGTTGTCATAGCGGCAGCGCCAGTAAAGTTAAGGGCAACAGACATTCGCATATTTATGGATGGACAGCTCACTTTTAGCAAGCTCCTTCCCATTTTGTGATCGAATGAGAGGAGACAAGGAGAAGAGACAAGGCCCTGATATGAGTGTGGGGATAAGGGAACAAATGAGGTATGGGAGTTTGACAGCAGCGACTACAACCTTGCCCCGTCCTTCACTCCTAGCCTGGGATACACCTTGAGAAGCACACAGATAATCACTCCTAGCCTGGGATACACCTTGAGAAGCAAACAGATAATCACTCCTAGCCTGGGATACACCTTGAGAAGCACACAGATAATCACTCCTAGCCTGAGATGCACCTTGAGAAGCACACAAATAATCACTCCTAGCCTGGGATACACCTTGAGAAGCACACAGATAATCACTGCTAGCCTGGGATACACCTTGAGAAGCACACAAATAATCACTCCTAGCCTGGGATACACCTTGAGAAGCACACAAATAATCACTCCTAGCCTGGGATACACCTTGAGAAGCACACAAATAATCACTCCTAGCCTGGGATACACCTTGAGAAGCACACAAATAATCACTCCTAGCCTGGGATACACCTTGAGAAGCACACAAATAATCACTCCTAGCCTGGGATACACCTTGAGAAGCACACAGATAATCACTCCTAGCCTGGGATGCACCTTGAGAAGCACACAGATAATCACTCCTAGCCTGGGATACACCTTGAGAAGCACACAGATAATCACTCCTAGCCTGGGATACACCTTCAGAAGCACACAGATAATCACTCCTAGCCTGGAATACACCTTGAGAAGCACACAGATAATTACTTCTAGCCTGGGATACACCTTGAGAAGCACACAGATAATTACTTCTAGCCTGGGATACACCTTCAGAAGCACACATATGACGTTTGCCCAGCGTTTCCCTCAGTCCTCAAGGCTTCGGCTAGCTTCCCAAGGCCACCCTATACAATCTCCCCCACCCAACGGCTCCAGTCCTTGTCCATCTGGCCATGCTTCTGACTTAGATAATGCAGTATAGACTCTGGAGTCTCAGGCCGCAAGTCAGGGCATGGATCCTCTCTACGTTTCTTCCTAAATTTCAATCCTTTGTGGGAGTTTTTCCTAGCTGTGCATTAACCCTCACCCGTCCCACATCCGTACTGCTAGGACTGTATACAGCTTTCTTCTCCCTCCCCTCCTCTTCTTCTCCCTCCTCTTCTTCTCCCTCCCCTCCTCTTCTTCTCCCTCCTCCTCTTCTTCTCCCTCCTCCTCTTCTTCTCCCTCCTCCTCCTCTTCTTCTCCCTCCTCCTCTTCTTCTCCCTCCTCCTCTTCTTCTCCCTCCCTCCTCTTCTCCCTCCTCTTCTTATCCCTCCTCCTCTTCTTCTCCCTCCTCCTCCTCTTCTCCCTCCTCATCTTCTTCTCCCTCCTTCTCTTCTCCCTCCTCCTCTTCTCCCTCCTCCTCTTCTTCTCCCTCCCCTCCTCTTCTTCTCCCTCCTCCTCTTCTTCTCCCTCCTCCTCTTCTTCTCCCTCCTCCTCCTCTTCTTCTCCCTCCTCCTCTTCTTCTCCCTCCTCCTCTTCTTCTCCCTCCCCTCCTCTTCTCCCTCCTCTTCTTATCCCTCCTCCTCTTCTTCTCCCTCCTCCTCCTCTTCTCCCTCCTCATCTTCTTCTCCCTCCTTCTCTTCTCCCTCCTCCTCTTCTCCCTCCTCCTCTTCTTCTCCCTCCTCCTCTTCTCCCTCCTCTTCTTCTCCCTCCTCATCTTCTTCTCCCTCCTCCTCTTCTCCCTCCTCCTCTTCTCCCTCCTCCTCTTCTTCTCCCTCCTCTTCTCCCTCCCCTCCTCTTCTTCTCCCTCCTCTTCTTCTCCCTCCTCCTCTTCTTCTCCCTCCTCCTCCTCTTCTCCCTCCTCTTCTTCTTCTCCCTCCTCCTCTTCTCCCTCCTCCTCTTCTTCTCCCTCCTCTTCTTCTCCCTCCTCCTCTTCTTCTCCCTCCTCCTCTTCTTCTCCCTCCTCCTCCTCTTCTCCCTCCTCCTATTCTTCTCCCTCCTCTTCTTCTCCCTCCTCTTCTTCTCCCTCCTCCTCTTCTTCTCCCCCTCCTCTTCTTCTCCCTCCTCCTCTTCTTCTCCCTCCTCCTCCTCTTCTTCGCCCTCCTCCTCTTCTTCTCCCTCCTCCTCTTCTTCTCCCTCCTCCTCCTCTTCTCCCTCCTCCTCCTCTTCTTCTCCCTCCTCCTCTTCTTCTCCCTCCCCTCCTCTTCTTCTCCCTCCTCCTCTTCTTCTCCCCCTCCTCTTCTTCTCCCTCCTCCTCTTCTTCTCCCTCCTCCTCTTCTTCTCCCTCCTCCTCTTCTTCTCCCTCCTCCTCTTCTTCTCCCTCCTCCTCGTCTTCTCCCTCCTCCTCTTCTTCTCCCTCCCCTCATCTCCATGGCACTGTCTTATCAGCTGAAGTGGGACAGTGGGAGGAAGGGAGAGGGGGGAGAGGGGGGTAGTTGAGGGTCGGGGTTCTGTTTGCCCAAAGTGACAGTGCCGTCCAAGAGCTTATCAAGACCTTTGTAGATTATTGATTGTTGATATGCGGGGGACAGGGTTCTCTGTGTGACGTTTATGGAAAAATCTGCTTTTACTCAGCCCTTAAATCGACTCCCATTCTGCTTCTCTGGTCAACGGTTTCTAGGACTGACCTTTCACAGTTTAAAGAAGGATACTATGAATGAAATAAACGTTGTTCTGTTGTCAGAGATGAATATTTACACACTTATGAGGCTAGTGAAATTCCAGCGTGTCACTCACCCAGAGAGAATGGCATGGGAAGCGTTCCTCTTCCCAGGTTAGGAATTAACCCTGGGGAACTGGGAGCACGTGGTTTCTGGGTGGCATGCATCCTTCAAGGCTAACCCAACACACACACATCTCTCTTATCTTCCAGGGTCCATTTGTGTTTGTCCAGCGCTGAGCAAATAGAAGGTGCAATACATCTCATGACAGGTTCCCAAAGGCAGGGGAAAACTAGCCAAACAAACACACAATACCCAGAGTCACCTACAGAGGCTTTCTCAGGCTTTACAGAACAAACACACATATACACACGGTCACAAAACATCCCGCTCGGAGAACAGTTTGAATTTCTGTCCCCTGGCTGGCTGGCTGGCTGACTGACTGGCTGGCTGGTTTAAGCAGTCTTAAGACAGGCTGGATGATGTTGTGTGAATACCCCCCCTAGCAAGCAGTCTAGCATCAACCATTGTGCCCCGATTTTATTATCTCATCAAAAAAAGAGGAAATCCGATTCCCGCTTACAGCAGGAGAGCTTATCCCTCTGTCTCAAAGCAACCTGTCACGGGGGGTGATGGTGTGGGGGTGGGGGTGTGTGGGGGGGCAGACAGAGGGTGAACTAGAGTGATTAAAGGGGTCATATGTGCCGCTTGTCCACGGAACTCCTTCATCTCCTCTGAAAGTGGTGTGAGAAGTCTTCATCACTATGATCAATACTTACTAGTCTAACAGCAGGACCTGTGTTGGGATGGTTAGTGTGTTTGTGTGTGTGTGTGTGTGTGTGTGTGTGTGTGTGTGTGTGTGTGTGTGTGTGTGTGTGTCCACAACCGGGTCCATGGACTTTGGTGCAATAGCCTCAACTGTCGCCAAAAAACACTCCTCCACTTTTTTATTCTGGCTTCTGCCGGATCTAAGTCTCCATTCTCCTCTTACCTCTTCTTCCTCTCTTCTCTCCTCCTCTTACCTCTTCTTCCTCTCTTCTCTCCCCCTCTCTCCTCCCCCTCTCCTCTCTCCTCCCTCTCCTCCCCTCTTTTCTCCTTTCCCCACTCGTCCACCAGTATACTGTTACACTGTTGGGAAGAGCAGCATAATATCTCTTTTCATCAGAGCTTTTGTTTTAGACTCTCACTGCTCCCCTCCACCTCCTCCATCTTTCCCTCTTTCTTTCTCACTCTCACTGCTCCCCTCCACCTCCTCCATCTTTCCCTCTTTCTTTCTCACTCTCACTGCTCCCCTCCACCTCCTCCATCTTTCCCTCTTTCTTTCTCACTCTCACTGCTCCCCTCCACCTCCTCCATCTTTCCCTCTTTCTTTCTCCCTCTCACTGCTCCCCTCCACCTCCTCCATCTTTCCCTCTTTCTTTCTCACTCTCACTGCTCCCCTCCACCTCCTCCATCTTTCCCTCTTTCTTTCTCACTCTCACTGCTCCCCTCCACCTCCTCCAAGGAAACAGTCAGTGTGTGTCTGGACAAAAACCTCATGTTCCAGAAAA